>JAADYJ010001058.1:0-11402 GCA_023338205.1 Halophytophthora polymorphica
CGGACGACTTTCAGCCAATCACAGCCCGCCGGGCTCCAACCGGTTAATAACCGATATCCAACCGGTATCAACCGATGTCTGAGGGCCGTTGTTCCCAAAGGCTGATATAACCACCACGTGGTAGAGTAGCCCCGCTACACACGGGGTACGATCGATTCCATGTTGCCCGCTGAATTCTCCAATGACTGCAAGTTTACATACGGTATACAAAAGCTTTGTGTGAGATTCAATTGCGGGTGTCAATGGGTGTTATAAACACTCAGCGTTAGGCGTTAAGGCGTTTGGGTGTTTTTCGTTAACGTTGCCCCCCCTACCTTCTGGCTTGGAACGCCCGACGTGGTACACTCCGCGCCAAGGTAATATGATACCACGTCAAACATAACCAGTCTTAACGCCAAAAGGTCTGGTGCACACTGGCGTCTTGGCTTCGTTTTGAGCTATCGTACGTCCTCAAATGTCCACTTCCGGCTGAGCTACGTGATTTGGCGCGAAACATCTCCCTTTTTTTTGAAAACCCTTTTTTTGGTGTCCTAGGATCTTTTTCGCGCGAGGAGTCCAAATCTGCACTCCGTTTTGATCAGAACACCCAGGAACCATACGAACACGGAGATACAAGAGCGCTTGAAAGCGAAAAAATATATATCATGTTTTTAATCAACCATGATTTAGGGGCCGTTTGCTCCGCGAGTCGCGGTGTGGTCTTCTTGGCTCGCTTAGCAGCGCGGACCTCCTCCTCCTCGAAGCCCGGCACAATGTAGAGCGGGTTGCTGCGCAGTAATGGCGGCACATACTGTAGGGCCTTCTTGTAGATGTCGGTTAGCTTCTCTTTGTTGAGCGGCGGTGGTGGCAGCGCCTTGGCGCCCCTCCAAAACGCTGCCACGTCCTCTTCGCGCAGCACTGGCGCCACGCCTCGCTTTAGCAGGTTCTGCTTCGTTGGGTTGCTGTTCGGACTGCGCTTGCAGGCGACGACTCCTGGCTCCGCGGCGGTCATCTCGAAGATTTGGTAGCTTTGGATCTTTTCGTTGTCTTTCTAGAGCGCCGACAGCGGCGGTTTGAAGTCGCGGAAGATGAGGTTGTTGTCCTCCAGGTTCATGGCCTCGTTGTCGAGCGACGAGTCCTGAACGGCCTTCAGCACGTCCTCTAAGATCCGCATGTCCCGCTTAGCGTAGTGCCGCTTGATGTTTCCGAACCCCCTGTCACAGTGATTCTCCGTGTGCCCTTTGACGAGGAAGCCCAGCGTCGCCTTCTCGATAGCTCCCGAGTGCACCAGAAAGAGTAGGTACTTCAGCACGAAGTTGTTCTTCACTTGTCCTCCACAATTGTCCGCATACACGTGCCAGAAGTGGCTTCCCTTAGAGCCACCGTAGATCTTGCGCTGTCGCGCGTAGGAGTCCAACATGGGGATCACCTCGTTGCTGTCCTTCTTCGCCTTGCGCTCGCTGTAGACTAGGTTTCACTGCTTTCCGTCTGGGAAGCTATGCATCCCGAAGACCGACATGGAGATAAGGCTAAGGAAGTACCACATGGACGGTGTCTGCGCGTTGTGCGGCAGCATCACGTTCTGCGCGTAGTCAATCGTCGTCACCATCGCCTGCGGTGTGGAGTCGTTGCAGTCCTGCTTGTACTTGCACCTCATGGCCTTAGCTTCATTCATGTGGCTGGCAATGTCTCCTGTCGCCTCCACAGTTGGCCCTAGATCCACCGTGTTGCGGTAGATGACGCATGCGTCGCACACGTTGTCCCGCAAGCTACGTATCTGGATGGTTGGGCACTTCTGCTGCAGGATCCGGCAAAAGGTCGTGAGTGACGGCATCTTGGAGCGCACCCGCGTGTCCTCCGCCCGCTTCAGGTAGCCGTCCAGCAACGTGCTCCCCGTATAGTACGCCGACAACATTGTGTACTTTTTTATGGTTTGGTAGCGCGTCAGCGAGCCGTTGACAGTCTTCTGGTGACGGAACCGCACAGGCACGACCTCTCCCTGCTCCTTGCCCACCCGCGAGAACCACGTCGTCATTGATCCCTCGTCCATCGTTTTGGCTGCGCTTTTGCCCTTATTCCCGTGCGTCGGCACCTGGAACCGTCCACTCGACACCTGAGCTCGGTATCTCTGTGAGAGCACACGGTCACATCAAAATAAGTCTAAACGCCAGACGCCATACAAGTTGAGTCTTACCGCCGTACCTGGTCAGCGTGTCCACGCTGGTGTTGTAGGCCAGCTTGAAAGCCGGCAAGCAGACCTCTCCGACGAACGGCACGTAGTACGAGTACCGCTTGCGCGCGCCCTTCGAACGGTGGCGCTGAGAGGCAGCAAAGAACACTGCACACATGCCAAGCGCCGTCATCAGTCTCACACGCTGGTTGTCCTTGTCCATAGCCATGTAGCCGCGCAGGAACATGGTTGCCTCGTTGGCGTGCGAGGTGAGGCAGCTGTCCGCGCAACACGAAGCGCCGAACACCGTGTCGATATGCTCCTCGATCGCGGCGTCTAGAGCCACCGGCGGCGCCACCTCCTCCTCTTCGCACTCGTACGACGACGCCGACGACACGCTGGGCGAACCGCTGGCGTCCGACGCCGCGCCGTCCGCCTCAATCTCCTCCATGTCGCTCCTGGAGCTCGTTTTGCTGGCTGCCGGTGCGCAACTCGCTCGACGCAAAAGATCACTTCTTTTTTTTCGTCTGGCAAAGATACTCCAAACTGTTCTAAACGCGTTTCCTCGAGATGTGGGATCAGGCGGACTGAGGGCGCCTCCCACATTCAAACGGCCGTATCTCCACTGTAATAATATTGGTACTGACTGGTTATGTTTGGCACGGTCTCATATGAACACCCATGTTTTGCCCTCTAGCTCAGCCATTTTTACGAGTTGTGCCACGCTGTTTAGAGTCGTTAAAGCACATGCGATAAATTTTAACGTCCCAATAGTGAAGTTTAGGGTGGGGCTACCAAACAAACAAGTGACCGTTTTGGCCATTGCGACAAATATGAACACCCAATCCCATTTACAAAAACAAGAGAAAAGGAATGATTGTGAACGAATGGCTACATTTGTAACAGCCACTAGTCCAAGGCGTGGCTCACCGCTACCAATGATCTCGCCAAACACACACCGTCGCTCCCATCGCGCTGGTCTCATTCCACATCTGATGGGGAGAGGCACACCACTGGCGGACATCGAGCGAGGGCGAATCCAAGGGTTCCACGAGACCGTGCTAGGCCTACGGCAGATTGCGCGCCAAGTGAAGCACGCACTAGCTCCATCAACCGCGTGCCCTTCGTGACCCCGACGGAGCGCAAGTCGACTTGCCCCGCGACCTCGCTGTCCGAGCGCGAGACGCACTACCCTGTCCGCACTGCCGCGAAGGGGCAGCTGTCGGTCAAGCAACTCGAGGAAGAGCTGAAGCTGTCGACATCGGTTCGCACAATCCAGTGAGTGTTCGCCGGTTTCGACTGGCTTGTGAATGCCGAGATGGCCAACACCCTGCTCCTGTCGACAGAGGACGAGCGCACCAGGGAAGACTGGGCCTAGGATATGCTGATGAGCGAGGATCCCGTCAGATCCTGGGACACCATCATCTTCTCTGATGAGAAGAAATGGGATCGCGACGGGCCAGACGGATTCCAAACCTACTGGCGTGATATACGCCGTCCCGCTAGACAAACGAAGCATCGTCAAGCGGGAGGGGGCTCCGTGATAGTGTGAGCCGGCTTCAGCGCTGTTGGCAAAACGAAGCTGGCGGTGCTGCACGGCAAACAGAACTCGAACGGGTACGTGTACACTGTGCCCGAGTTCATGCTGCCGTACGCCCAGCAGCACTGTGGGACGAACTTCAACTTCCAGCAGGATGGCACATCGATCCATCGCTCCAATCGCACGCAGGAGTTTTCACGGAGCAAGAGGTCCAGGTGCTGCCGTGGCCAGCACGCTAGTCCGACCTCAATCCGATCGAAAATCTCTGATCGATCATGAGCCGCCACCTGTGGGCTAACGGTACGCAGTTCAGCAGCGTCAGCTAGCTAACGGCGGCCCTCTATGAGGCCTGGGATGCTATTGACATGTCGGTACTTCGGGCGTTTGTCAAGTCCGTGCCTCACCGCTGTGCATCGAAAAGCGCGGTAACAAGACCCACTACTAATGTAGCCATCCGTTCGCCACTTGTGTTTTTTGTAAATGGGATTGGGTATTCATACCATTATTTGTCATTGTCCAGCCTCGCGACCTAACTAACTGCATTGTTCTACCGTTATTGCAGTTGTGTGTAGGCGTCAATACATGTAGTGTCATTATCTATGAGATATCCCTGGAAAAATCGAGTTCAGGAATTCTGTCAATTTACAGAAATGTGTACTTGAGTACATTTTTACCTGCTATGTGGCATACCGTATTTCATGTGTCTTTGGGGTACCATCATCTGCACATAGGGGTTGGGGTGTAGACATTCCACCGCGAAGGCTATATGCATTTCGTACTCAAGCAAATAGTACGGTACCTCCGAGACGGCGGGCCGCTGCGCTTTCATTTCCGGAGACACCTTGGACAGCGCAGCAGCGAAATGCGCGTGTGCTCGCGCTCTCCGCGGCAAGGTAAGAGCGCTCCGGCCCCGATCTTTTGCACACAGCTTCAGGGCGATGCTATCTCGGAGTTGCCCAGGTTTGCGCTGCAGCGGGCTCGTATTGACGGATCTGTGGACTCGTCGTTTTCGTTTGTATCGGATTCCTTTTTGCAGGGCATGACGCTTGCTCTGTAGCAGCGACAAACCTACAAGGTGATAACATGGACATGAACACGCGCGTGTATTAAAGCCTCCTATCAGTTCCATTCTTCTGTGGTGTCTTCTTCGCTCTCAGCGGCTTCATCAGCGGTACCGACATCGTGCGTCTCGTCGACAGGCATGCCAGAAGCCGGTGTGATGCCGAGCGCAGCTAGCGCTCCCAACAGCGTCTCTACTTCATGCAAGAAATCACAAGGTAGCGTGGCGGCATGGCGAGTGTCGTTCAGGAGCCCCACCTTCCGGAAGCCACTGGCAATCTTATCTGCCGTGAGCTTCCCCCACTCCTCTGACACCCACGTGCCGACATCAGTCCGGGAGGGTGCAACCAGTTCCAAGCCACCACCTGTGTCATGCTTTGCACGCCGCTCACGGCGCCTTAGCGGAGGTGGACTGGCATCGCTCTCGTCGGAGGAAGCAATGTCTTGACTTGGACGGGGATCCCAAACCCGGGAAGCCGTGGTGGCAGCAGGCGTGACGTGCCAAACAGAAGGCAGAATCGACACTGGCTGCAACAGCGAGCCCGACGGCAACGAGGCGAGTTGACGCGAGGTGGGCATCGATGAGACGGGCAGAAGCGAGGCGCGCAGCAGAGAGGTCGGTTGCAGCAACGAAGCGTGCTTTGAGGCGGTCAACAGCGAGGCTAGCTGCGTCGAGACGGGTCTCAGCGAGACGGCAATCGGCGAGACAGCCATTGGCGAGGCGAGCAGCGTCAAGGCGGGCGTCGTCGAGGCGGGCGTCGTCGAGGCGGGCGTCGTCGAGGCGGGCAGCAAAGAGGCGGGCAGCAAAGAGGCTGGAAGTGGCGAGGCCGGTTGCAGTGAGGCGAGCAGCGATGAGCCGGGTTGCGTCGAGGCGAGCAGCAGCGAGGTCGACGGCGATGCGGGTGGGACCTTTGTTGGTGGGCCGCAACCTGCGCCGCCATTTGAGCCACCCAACGGCGTCGAAGCCCATCTTTGAGCGGCTTATTCCACGAGATGTCCGCTGGCTGGCAGGCATACGTGTAGCGCGGAGGGACCCGCATCAGCACCACGTTAAGCGAAGCCGCAACTTGCACTACCTCGGCGGTCCAGTGGGCCGAGAAGTCGTCCCACAGCAGCAGCACAGGATCGTCGTGGTTGGCGCGGTCGGCAAACTGGAACCGGAGAAACTCAATAGATAGGTCAGCATTCCACCAACCTTTCGTGTTGCCGTGAATTTGGCAACCCGTCGTCTCCTGCAGTTTCGAGATCTCTTTCCAGACGTGACGGCCGAAGCCGTGGCGATGTTAAAGATTGAGCTCCCTATCTGGGCCTTCTTTGAAGGTGCGCTCTTGAAGACAAGGAACGGAGGAGACTTGTTGCCGTCTGAGTCGGCAAGGAGCATGGCAATTGCACGCTGTTTTTCTTTGCCGGCCGCCTTGACCCAAACCGTCTTGGTGTTTCGCTTGTCAACCGTTCTGCGGGGCAAATACTCGAAAAAGACGGCTAGAAATAGGAACATGCGTTAGGTTTAGCTACCAACAAGCCACATTCACACCAAAATCAGGGTCAAACCTGTTTCGTCTGCGTTGAAAACTTGAGAGATGCCACGCTCCACAATCTCTCTGCGGACAGCAGCAGCAAATTCACCCGTCCCTTGCTTGGCGTCGTCCGGCGTGGACTGACCTTGCCTCGTCCTAGCCCGGATCGATAAGCGGTGTCGCCGAAGAAAGTGGTGGCACCATGGTGCCGAAGCGCGGAAGAAATGCTGCGAGATGCCTCCTTCACGAGCCACCTCTTGCGCTTTGAGCCGCACCATAATTGAAGAGACCGGCATTCCCTCCCGCCTTGCAGAGTTTACCCACAAAACAATCTGCTCCTCGGCCTCCTTGGAGAGAACTGTACCCTGGCCACGCTGGCGCCGACGGCGCGATTTCCCTTTCCCCTCCGCGCACATTGCACGTATTACCGCACAGTTGGCAATCCACTTCCGTACCTGTTTCTTCTTGCGTTTGAGCTGCTCCGGAGGCAAGTTGTCGCCATAGGTAAGACGTACCGCTTCTCCTATGTCATTGCACTCTTCAAACAAGTTAACCACGGCCGCCTTGTGCGTATAGGAGACAGAGGTCCGAATGTGCAGCCGTGGTTTCCTGCCGCCCCCGCCAAGACTTGGCCTGCCCTCTCGAAGGCTCCCCATTCTTGCCAAACGGACAACTGAGCTTCACACACGTTTGTCGTCCAACACGGGGCCTCGCTAGCCGCCAGTTCTCCTCGTTTAGTGTCCGAGTCCGTGTCGTACTTAGCAGTTTTACTACAGTAGTTGAAGCCCTTATGACTTGTGAAATGAGGGCCTCGCCGATTCCAGCCTTCTCATTGGATAAAAACTGGTTGACATGTCTGCCCCCAAAGACACATGAAATACGGTACTACGTTTTGGTCTGTTGGCGTAAGAGGCTGGGCGAGTTCCCGCTTCGCTTGTCCTCGCATGACATGAGCCGCCCCAAGCGGCAAGGCTTCGTGCTTCACACGCCCGGTGGGGCTTTGGCGCTCTGGCCCGTCACGCTCTGTCCCGATTGCTTCCCGCTGATTGGCCATCGTTCTCTCGTTTTATAGAACCGCCGACTTTGCCCCAGGCCCAAAGCTTCCTGACGCTACGCCGCGGTCAATCACTTTCCCCCAGTTGAAGGCAACTGAGAACGCCGCAGGCTTATGGCTTCAATGTGGCACGCTCCGCCTCTGCCCAGGACATACACGCAACGTCCGTGGCAGCCGAGCAGGTAAAGGCAGGCCCCGGGCACCTGCGAAGTGGCCCGGGCGTGCGAGCACAGCCAAATCAGGAACCCGCAGACCGCAGAGCGCAGCCCGCCGGCGCCTGCGCCTCGGCCAGCGCTCGCACTCGCCGTCACTTGCGCGGCTCGAGCATCGAAGTAGGCGGATCCACCGACGGCGCTCTTTGGACCGCGAAACGGCTTATCGCCGCATTGCGCCGGACGCGCCGCGTAAAACGGCCGAGCCCAGCGATGCGGAAGGTTCGCCGCCCTTCCGCCCGGCTTCCGCCCGGCTTCGGCGCACGCCCAGTGGTTTGCCCCGCTCCATGCCCAGCCGGCCGCCACCTTCTGCCTCCGGGCTGAACGCACGCAGGCCACATGCAACACAACGAGCGCTCGCCTCGGTCTCTCTACGCGAGACCATTGCCCCTCCGCGCCTTGGCACGCCACCTGCAAGCCATCGCAGCACCTCCCTGGCCGGATCTGGAAGAAACGCCGCCACCTGAGGTGGTTTCTCTCTCTCGCCGACGGTCTCCAGAAGCCCGAGGCTTGCTGTGCCCATGGCCAGTCAAGCCAAGACGCACATCTCGGCGGCGCTCGAGAAGCGCGCCGCCGCCTGGCGGGTGAGTAACACGCGGGCGGGTCACCAGCCCGCCGCATGGCTTGGACGGGCCGCCACATGCCGCCGCTGCACTGCACGGAAGGCGGCGCCAGCTGCCCTGGAATGGAAGCGAGCGCTCGGCGTCGGCGAACCCTTTACGCCCGCATACTCCAGCCAAGAGAATGGATGGGAAGCGACGCCACTGGCCAGGGGGTTTCTGCTCGGGAGAAGACGCGCTTCTCCGGGCCGCCACGCCATGGCTGCTCTGTGTGAAGTGGCGGGTTTCCACGCTTTGGGATTCTTCCGGCCCCGTTCTGCAGCGCAAATCAGCGCCCAGCTGGGCTAACGGCCGGCGCATATGCGAGCGAGCCCGCAGCCCGCAGCTGTGGCCCGCGTGCGTGAGTCCCCGCGGTGCTTCTGCGCTTTTTCACACCAGCGCGCTGAGCACCAACGCCAGCAGCCACTTGGCAATTTTCGAGCCCGTAGATAGACGCTTTCGGCCCGAAAAGGGAGGACGGCGCGTCCCACTCCTGCAGCGACCAGCGCGCTCTCTCGGCAGAGCAGGCGGCCAGCAGCAGCACAAGCCAAGATGCAGTCCCCGCGCGAGATCTCGTCGGCGCGCCAGGGCGCGCTCACGCCGGCCACGGCGCGCCTCGTGAGCAAGGTGGCGCAGGCCGACGGCGACGCCGAGGGCGCCACGCCGCGCGCGCTGGAGCCCGTGACGGCGCGCACGCCCTGGGCGCACCTGAGCGTGGACACGGCGGCCACGGCCAGCAGCAGCGCGCACGCGGCGCTCTCGCCCGCGTCCGCCGAGCCGCGCGGTGCCAACGCGCCGGCCCCAGCGCACGCGGCGGCCGCCATGCGCTCGGGCTCGGGCTCGAGCCACGTGACGCTGCCGCCGGGGCTGCTCCCGGAGCGGTACACGGCCGACTTGACGCACTGGCAGTCGCCCGCCGACCTGCCGGAGCGCCGCCTCATGGTACAGCGCATCATCGCCATGACGCGCACGAAACGCGCCGCCGAGGGCGTGCAGGCGGCCGCGGCTTGTGACGCGCGCACGCCGTCGCTGGCCAAGCGCATCGAGCTCTCGCTCTACTCGCGCGCCGCGTCCTTCCACGAGTACCGGGACCTGAACACGCTGCGGCGCCGCCTGCAGTCGCTCGTGTCGCTGAGCTTCCACGAGGCGGCCGTGTCGCGGCGCGCGTCGGCACGGGTGGCCTTGGACGTGGGCCACGCCACGGCCACGGCGGCTCCGCGACTGGGCAAGCGCAAGTTCCAGCCCTGCAGAGACTCCACGTCAACGCGCTTCGGCGTGTCGCGCCTTCAGATCAAGCGGCCGCGAGTCGAGGCGAGCGCCAGTATGCGCCCAGGCCCGGAGCTGGCCGCGTCCTCGTCCACGTGCACACCCCGCACGACGGCGAGCCTGGACGGCGAGGCGGGCTTCTTCCTCATGGACGAGGCCGTGCTGCGCCACGTGTTTGCGTTCCTCCCGGGCGTGGAGACGGCGCGCTGCACGGGCATCAACCGCTTCGCGCGCCGCGTGCTGCCGCGCTGCGTGCGCGCGCTGGACGTGGAGCTGCTGCGGCTGCAGCGCGCGCTGGCGCAGTACGCGGCGGCGCACCCGACGCGCGCGCGCGCCACGTTCTTGTGCCAGTTCCCCAACCTGCGGCGGCTGCAGATCTCGAACGCCACGAAGCCCTGCGACCAGCAGGAGGCCGGGCCGGCACTGCACGCCTGGGGCTGCAGCGAGCTGGACATTTCGCACGACAACGCCGGCGAGGAGGTCGTGCAGCAGCTGGCCGAGGCCATCGAGCTGGGCGCCTGTCGGCGGCTGCAGCACCTGCGCCTCGTGTCGGTCTTCACCAACACGTGCCGCGGCAACGCGCTGCACTTGCTGTGCGCGGCGCTGGTCAAGGGCTCGTGTCCGGAGCTGGAAGACCTGCTGCTGGGCGGCAATGGCTTCTCGGACGTGGGCACGGTGGACGTGGCGTGGCTGCTCAGGGTGGGCTCGCTGCCGCGACTGGCGCGGCTGGACATCCGCCGCAACTACATTGGCGAGTCGGGGCTCAAGCGCATCATGGCGGCCCTGCGCGCCGGCCGCTGCCAGCAACTCAAGTACCTGTGCATGGGCGGCAACATTATCACGGACAACTGCGTGGCGCCCGTGGTGGAGCTGCTGTCCAGCTCGCTGTGCCCGCAGATGCGCTTCCTGGGGCTCGAGGACAACTTCCTGAGCGCGCGCGGCGTGCACTGCATCATCCAGGCGGCCGTGGCCGGCGGCATGATGCCCAAGCTGCACCACGTGTCGTGCGACGGCCCGCTGGCGGCCGAAGAAGGGCTCTAGAGGCCGCCGCGAGGGACAGGAGATCATGAAGTGGAGAAGAGGGAATTAGAAAGTACTAACTTGTTAAATAATGCACACGCGCGAGGTCCACTGCTGCCAACTGCGAGACCAGCTATGAAGCGTCCGACCAGCATCGTGCCCAGTGAGCCCGCGAAGGTCATGAACAGCGAGCCGGCTAGGAAAAACGCTGATCATGTTCGCAGGCTTGCGGCCGATCCTGCACATTCAACGCGACCGCTCAGTCTATCACAGCCCAGCATGAAGCATGCGCCTGTGCGAATGGCCTACCAGTCCGAGATGACACCGCCAGCCAGCGACCCGACGACCGCGCCGAGCATGAGCGTGCTCACGATGCTCTCCGCGTACGCCGTGGAGAGCTCAAAGTCCTGCAGCTCCCGTGCATCAATGTAGACGCTTACCTTCTGGATAAGAGGCAGCGCTACCACCATGACACACAGGTCGTAGCCGAAGAGGAAGCCCGAGAGCGCGCTGAGTCCGCAGATCCAAGCCTGCACACCGCAGAGCGGGGTCCTGGCTACTGTCCCATGGCTGGATTGTCCATGTGAGTGGACTTTGCCAGACAGCAGCAGCTGGATGTCCATGTCTGCTGGGGATGCCACGCTATGTGGGGCGGAGTCAGGCTTGGACTCGGTGAGCGTCTGGCGACCACCCGTCGGAGTCGGCGCTACGGCTTCGTAGCCCGAGAGGCGCGGCGTCACGAGGTGGCGCTGTGCCATGACCGCTGCAGGGCGTGAGCGGTGCGGATGATGTGGTAGCTGCTCGTCCCCGACAAGGCCAAGCGCTTCGACAATGTTGTCGTGCCCAGTTAAACGAACCGGTAACGAACCGAGTCTCCGAGCGCGAGGTCCGGGTTGCCCGACTAGCTGCGCGCGCACCTCCATGAGCCCGCCTTGGTAGCAGAACTTGTTCCAGGACTGCACCATGGCCGCGCGGTAGTGGAAGTC
>JAADYJ010001059.1:0-11379 GCA_023338205.1 Halophytophthora polymorphica
AAAAGGAAGGACAAACGGGGATTGAGCTGTGCTGCTCGCTGGGGAAGCGCCAAGATGCTCCGCAGCGGAATGAGGTACTACGCTAGGTGCTTCGTGCTGCGCGGGGCCGGAGGCAGCAGTGCCGTGGCCGTCTCAGTCTCGAGCGCCGGTGGGAGGAGTCTCCACCTCGCGACACGAGCGGGGGCCTCCATGGCCACCTTTGGCGGCTCGTGCTCGTCCAGTCCTGCTGTCGCGTCCGCCACTGCTGTGGCCCTGCGTGCCGGTCGCGTGTCCTTCACTCCGTCCTGTACTAATGCTGCTGTCCGGCATTGGTCCAACAGAGCGTCGTCGCCCGGCCCGGAGGAGAAGGAGCCGCTGGCCGGCGCAGATGTAGCCACGTCGCCCGCCAAGGTCCGTCCATGCAGGAAACGGAGACTTAAGCATGCAAACAATCTCTTCGGTGTTTTTAGAGCTAACTGACGTTTGCACTGTGTTGCTGGTGGCGCTTATAGGACGGGAACAAGCCCGAGGACGAGCTCGAGCAGCAAAAGTCTGCTGGCTCGGAGTCACAATTGTCGTGGCAGCAGCGCGCCAAGACCTTTGCCATCGAGTACGGGCGCGTGGGCGTGTGCACGCACATTGTGCTGTCGCTCGCGTCCTTCTCCATCATCTACGCGGGCGTGTCCAGCGGACTGGATGTGACTGCCATCCTCGAGTCCGTGGGCTACACCACCTCGGCCAGCGAGGCCGCCACCAACTCGGCCGGCTCCATGCTCATTGCCTACACGGTCTACAAGATGCTGTCGCCCGTGCGGTGGCCCATTACCTTCGCCGTGACACCCGTGGTGCTCCGTGCGCTGAGGCGTCGAGGCTACATGCTGCCGGCCGCGTCTTCGTCGGCACCCAAGTCTCCCCCGCCGCCCAGTTCAGGCTCGAACAAGTAAGCGACTTGACTTGTCTCCATCGTGTTGCACTGAAGACCAACCAGTGAGCTCCCTGACTCAAGAGTGTACAGACTGGAGGTCGGGACCATCTCTTCGCTTGCATAGACTCCATCTTCAGTATTCCCCACACAGGCATCGCGTTCGAAGGGTTTATAGAGACCTGCGCTGCGTTCTCATTCGTTTTCTTTTCTCCTTGTTAGAAGACGTCGACAGGTTCGACCGGGGTCCCCCCTCACCCAACGACTACTGGTATCGCGTCTCGAATGCACCGCCGCTCGTCATACCTGGAGCAGGCGCATAACTCCCGTGCTGTCGCTTAGCTCGTCTGCTGCACGTGCTCCTCGAACACGGGGCGCGCAGACTTGATGTTCAGGTGGATCGTCGCGGGCTCTGCAATGGTCAATACACGCATAAAGACGCAAGTTAGCAAACGCAGTGGTTCAGAGTGTAGGGGCCGCCTCCTTCGACTAGAGAAGCAGAAGCAGAGCGAAGACGGCTTCTGAGACACATACGGATGGAGTCGTCCGACATGATGACCATGATGTACGTGTTGGCGGTGAAGAAGTCGATGAAGGCCGTGAAGTTGGAGTTGCGCACCTCCATGCCCTGGAACTGCGCTTGCGTCTTGCTGCAGCTCAGCTTGAACTGCTTGATGATGTTGCTGATCTTCTCGAAGCGGTGGATGTCGCGGTGGTTCTTGTGCGTAGCGTGCGAGATGACCAGGAAGGTCGCGCGCTCGAAGAGCACCACCTCGTCGGCGTTGCAGATGGAGCAGAAGTTGTTTAGGTGCTTCTCGAGGTCCTGCATGTTCGGGATCAGCGAGTACACGATGGACGACCACGCGCGGTACAGCGTTTCGTCCCAGATGGACGTCCCGAAGCACACTGTAGGAAGTTGGCCCGTGCGCGCCAGGATCATCTCCTTCTTCTGGTTGAACACCTGTAGTAGCAGCAGCACAAGCAGGTCAAGGGCGCCAGCGAGCCACATTTTAGTCCACAACGCTCCAAACACACATATGACCTCAACAACAGCCGAAGTAGTGCCGTACGCGCTCGCGCTGGTCCTCCGGCACGAGATCCATCTTGTGGATCAACACGAACACCTTGGCGTTGCTCGAGTTCTGGTCAATGGCCTCCAGACAGCCGTCAAAGTGCGCCATGTCCTTCTGCACAGCGGCAGGCGTAGACACCACCAGCAACGGCAGAATAACCATCAGTGCTAAGCAAACAAGAGCGATGAAAAAGGTCGCAAAGGTGGAGGATTAGCGGGACGCACGTCGATCTCGCGGCTCTCAATGTCGAAGACGTAGATCAGGAGCTCCACACTGCGAAAGATGTGGTCGCGCTGGCTCTCGAAGTAGTTCTCGTAGAAGGCGTCCTGGCTGGAGAGCACATATAGCGGAACAAAGACATTAAGAGCTCGCACAAGGTACATGCTACATGTAAACGCGTGTTGGCACCTGGCTCGCTGCTAACTACTCACCCGCCGCAGTCCCAGAGGTTGAGCACCAAGTTCCCCAGGAAACGGACGTGCGAGTGCTCCACGTCCACTGCAACACCACAAGCCACCACACACGTCGTCAGTCAACAAGGCTACTTAGTTTCGCAAGGCCAATCCCCATGGCGAAGAGGAGGGGTCCGTACGCGTCGGTCCGAGTCGCATGGTGTCGCGCGCTGTCGATTCCCGCCGCAGCCGACACCCCCCAGCGGCACAACATATGTTAGCATCGCCACACAGCCTGCTAGGGGCCCTACAACCGAGCGTCGAAGCGGCTACAGTCCGCCAGCAAGCGCAGCGACAGTACCCAAGTAGTTGGCGAAGATGATGGAGCGCATGGACGTCTTGCCCGAGCCGGACTTGCCCATCAGAAGCACCTACAGACGCACACACGGCCGCGTGAGATCGGGAGCGCGCCTCCACGCGTTTACAGCAGTGGCAGAAGCAAGGAGGGACGCACTTTCTTCTTCATAGTGACGAGTTGCTTCGCGCCGCGCCGCCTTCGCTTGCTCTTCTTCGTTCGCTCTTCCGCCGCAGCTCTGTGTTCTTGGGGCTGAGCAAGGCGTCGCTCTCGCTCTGATTGGCTTAAAAACCAATCACGTTCCTTACAAAAACCAAGTCACGAGGCAGTTAATTACTCACGGGAGAAGTGGAGCAGATCCCGCAATTTTAGACACAAAACATCACGAGTTACTCATCTCCAGGACGTGGTTTAGTGCAAATCGGCGCGGTTCGAAGTGGAGCCATCAAAATGGCTTCACTTCGGACCTGTGGGCCACAATTCGCTCTTGAACATGACCGTCGCCGGTATAATTAGCGATCACTCCCTCGCGCCAAAGGCTCTTCCCGTGACAAGCATCCATCGGCGCAGAGACAGCATGCCGCTGGCTCGCAGCCGCGCGCAGCCACCTGGCACTGCTGCACTGCCACTGACGTCTCGGCCGCCGGTCGCAGCGCGTCCCAGCTCGGCGTCTGGCGTGAGCAAGCGGCGTTGGAACCCGCCACCTACTGAGCTCTTCCCCGCTCCAGAGACCAAGCCAAAGCTGAAGCCGAGACTCACCGCACGGCCAGCAACAGCTCGAGCGCCGCGAGAACAGCTCCGGGGTGTCACTACCGCCGTAGCCATCGCTGAGACCCCGCACCACGTGAAGCCCGCCGCGTGTGAGGCCGGGAAGAAGCTCTCACAAGTCACACGCGCGAGACTGCGCCGAGCCAGCGAAGAGAATGCGGCCCTTGCAGCGGAGGCTGGTGAACTGCAGGCAGAGGAAAGTGGGGTCGTGCCACCTCTGCACCAAGACCCCAAGCGTCAGCAGCTACTGGCGCGCGAGGCCGAGCTAGAAGCTGCGCTTTCCAGCCGCAGGCGAGATCCGCTTCGCAGCGCGCATATTCTCCAGAGTCTGCGGCGCCAGGACGTGGAGCCCGACGACGTGCAGCCGCTGATAGAGATCGCGTACTGGTCGCCCTTCGTAGAGGTACGACGCGACGCTGCCGCGGCGCTGGCCTCCTTGAGCCGCAACAGTACGTGACTCTAGCGACTATGAGTTCTCAAACTCCCTGGTCGTACTAGCTCCACTAACGATGCTCTTGTGGCTTGTGTTTGAGCTCGTAGGTGCCAATCTCGAGCTATTGGAGAGTGTGGGCGCCTTGGGGGCACTGCTCACCATGCTGAGTGCCCAGACGGACCGCGAGGACGCCGGCATCTCACGCGATTGCGCCCAGACGTTGGCGGCTTTAGTCCGACTTCCAGCAGTGAAGAGCAAATTGCTGCGAGCTCCAGGCGGCATCGACTGCGTTTTCTCGCTCCTCCACGCCACAACCGACCAGAAGCTGCGACTCGCTGGTTTTGAGGTGCTGGTGCGGCTCGTGACCACGGACGACTGGCGCGAAGCTGTGGCCAAGCGCGAGGGCTTCGCCTTCATGTTGACCATGTGCTCAGGCGGCGGAGGCGTGTCTCGCAATTCACGGGCGGGTGGAGATACGGGAGACCCTCGCACTCGAGCGCTGGCGGCCGCAGTGCTGCACCAACTCGCGGCCTCGCGCGACAACCGCCTGCTCTTTTACCACTCGGGCCACTTCTCGACGCTCGCGGCGCTGCTGCGAGACCCGTTCCTAGACAAGGACGCTGCGTTCCGTCGCGAATTGCTCAGCTTTGTGCGCTTGCTGCTGTCCGAGGCCGAGAACGCACGACGCTTTGCATCGCTCGGACTGATGCCCTGTGTATTGGGCGTTCTGGGCCGTGGTGGTGCCTTCGCCGGGCCTTCGCCGTCCCTGCAGGTGAGTCTGCTGGTCGTATCCATCCTGGAAGTTGTCGCGACCGACAGCGCCAACCACGAGGCCCTCGTGCAGGCTGGAGCACTGCCACGTCTGGTCCAGCTCTGCTTCAGCTCCACCGGCGAGTCCTCAGCCGTCAGACCAGGCGGTAGACGGCCTTGGACTGCAGCTTCGGCTCGCTCTACGCACCCGAAGACTCCTCCTACACGTCCTACATCAGCGTCTACACTTCGCGGTCGTCCACGCTCGGCATCGGCATTGCTCGCTTCGGAGACCAACGCCGTCCTACGTGTAGCACTCGGCATCTTGTGCGCCATGGCCCGCAACCCAGAGAACCGCGAGCCGGTGATCCGCTCCAAGGCACTGGACCACATCGCCGCCCGGGAACTGTACGCTTCACCTGACAAGCGAGTGCGTCGAGCCGTCATCACGCTGCTCACACTGCTCATCTGCACGGAGCGAGAACGCGTACGACGTCGCAGCTCTAAGGTGGACCACGTCGCTGTCAGCGGTGCACTACCAGCGACACAGGAGACGGAGGCGACGCTGGCCTCAGAACGCGACTACCAGCACTACATTGAGCTATTGGCACGCGGTGTGGTCAAGTGTCTCTTTGGTATCCTGGCCGGCGACGACTTCGGCATGAAGGTGGACGCTCTGGGTGCACTGGCGCAACTCACACAAGACGCACCATCACGGCTCACGCTGTGCAAGCCGGCGCTGCTGCGGGCACTACAAGAGTTCGCCTTCCACCCGCTGGCCACCACGCGACTGCATGTGGCGCAGATCACCGCCAACTTTGCTGAGAGGCCGGAGAACGTGCTCAAGCTCGTTGACGCCGGATTGCTGGCCGTGCTGGTGCGCTATGTGAGTCCCATGGGCCACGGTGTCACTGCGGCCGACCACGGGGGAGCCAAAGCCACGGGGGACACGCTGTTACTCGAGGCCACGCGCGCACTGGCGGCCGTGTCGGAGCTGCATGTGGCACGTGGCAAACTTGTGGAGAGCGGCGTGTTGGCCGCTTTGTTGAGACTGGCTAGAGCCTCCTCCACCTCTTCTCGGGTGCGTGACAATGCGCTGAGTGCGGTTCGGAACCTGCGCCACGATGCAGCCGCGCTGCACATCCAAGCTATCTACCGCGGCTGGCATGTGCGCTCTCTGCAGCGCATGAATCTGGCCAACGCTGGCTGTCGTCGCCGGCTCCGCAGACTTTCACGACTGGGTCAAGCGTCTGTACGTGGGAACATCGGGGCGGTAGCTTCACCGCAGTCTGCAATGTAGACAAGATGGAGAGCGAGTGAATGGCCGAAGGTGGGAAGCCTCCAAACTGGAATGCGCACGGGCTTGCCCGGAGTCGGAGCTCGGTGGTTGAGGTTGGACGCATCTACATCAACTCCATGAAGAGCTATCGCTCTCGTCCTTACGACTTGTAGACGCGCGTTTCCACGGGGAAGTGGACGTCGATAAGGCCAGTGATGCCCGCCGTGAGGGTCTGTAAAGCGCAGACAATAGACAACAACACGTTCAGCACCCACACAACTTTGTACGACTTCAAGCACATGCGCACAATGAGAGTTGCTGCTAGTAGAGGGACGTACGCTGTTGGGCGGCACGGGGCCCACGCCCTCGGGCGTGCCCGTGATCAGCAGATCGCCCTCCTCAAGCGTCATGATGCGGCTCACGTACGCGATGAGGAAGGGGATGTTGTGCACCATGTCGCCCGTACTGCCGTTCTGGCGCAGCTCGTCGTCAACCTTGAGCCACAGGTTGAGCTCATGCGGCGACGGCACGGCCGACTTGGGGATGAAGTCGCTGATGGGCGTGAAGGTGTCCAGGCCCTTGGCGTGCGTCCAGGGCAGCCCCGCCTTCTTGGCCTTGGCTTGCAGATCACGTGCAGTCATGTCGATAGCCAGCGCCTACACACCGAAGATTGCAAGCCACAGTCGCCACGATCCAGGTCTAGCACCGTTAGAATGTGTCAAGAAGGCAAGAAGACAGCACAGCAACGCTAGCGACGTACGTAGCCAGCCACGTGGTCCATGCTCTCGCTCTCAGGGATGTCCTTGCCGCCCTTCCCAATGACCACCTGAAGGCGAAAGAAGCAGCAAGAGTAGACAAGTCAGTGCCTCGTGAAGGAAGAGCGCGTCGCACAGATCTGGCTGAGCCGCTTCTTGCACTGCTGCTTCTGCTGGAGACGTACGCCGAGCTCCACTTCGTGGTGCACCTCGCCGATGCCCGGCGGGAGCAGTACGCTGCCGCCGTTGCGGACGTAGCTGCTGGTGGGCTTGAGGAAGAGCACGGGGTCCTTGGGCGCGGCCGAGGCGCCCATTTCGCGCGCATGGGCTTCGTAGTTCTTGCCGATGGCCACGATCTTCTTGCTGGATTCAGACAGACGCGCACAGTCAAGCAGAGAAGCACGTGAGTACGGAGGTGTGGAGCAGGCTGCCAGATGCATGCAGTGCCGGTCGTGGCCGTAGCGTGTCGTACCCGAACTCGACGAACTTCTTGCCGCTCATGGTGTCTTCTCCGGCAATCCCGCGATGTACGTGTAGCACTGCTCGTTGATGTGTGTGTCAGCAGCGGTTTGCGCATCGAAGAGCTCCCGCTTGTCACTATACCGGGAGAAGAGAAATGGAAATTCGTTTTAGTGACTGTATGTCGAGAAGCAACGAAATATCTGCGACGTGTGACAGAGCGCGACTAGCTTCCACTTCGTCCACGCTAGGTTCCTGCACCGCCGCCTGTGTTGCGTGGCGTGACATGCTCCCCGCTGTAGATAGGACTCACTTCCAAATCTACTCTTCACAAGACAGGGAGTTATATCTGAGCGAGACACGGAACACCTTGGCGGCGTGATCTACAGTGCACGCATCCGTTCGTGTAGACCTTGGTCTCCAGGCGCACGCGGCGGCACTCGGCCTTTGGCATCTGCTCGTACTCCACTCCAGCAAGTCCAAACACGCAGGGATAAGCAGCTCGCGTTAGAAGCTTGCACCTGTTGCGAGTTACTTTGTGTGGCGCCAGGTGCTATGGCTAACGCATAAGACGCCCGTGACTCTTGTCATCGAATACGGCCGTACTGTCGGGGGAAACTGTGCTGTTTTGTTCATTTTGTATGTCTTATATAGGCCATGAATTCGTGTTGCGTCTCCAGGTCTACATCACACACCACAAAAGGATTTGTTGGTATTGCAAGTCTGCTGGGCGCGACACCACTTCGCCAATGTCTAGGAAGTTGGAAACTTCCGGTGCCTTTTGATCAACACACTCTTTATTTTTTCGAGCTGCTGCCTACATACCGTGTGATACGGAATAAACTTCAATCCGAAGCATCCGACGGGATCAGAACATGAGGAAGGCAGACCACGCGCAAACGTTACCTGGTTCTCGAAGAAGAGCCGTCAGGCTTCGTCGCCTGCAACGAGGCTGCACAGCACCTGGCTTCGAGGAAGCGTGACTCTGCGAGTTGTTAGGATGCACGCCACACGGAGTCTGTGGGCGATGTGTGTGTGCTCAGTAGAACCAGAGATTACCCTCGAAAACAACCGGGTCCGAAACCCAAAGACGGTTCAAAGGAAAAGACAGACTGAATTCTATATATGGCCGGCGGGCCTCCTCTGAACCTAAATGTATGGGCTAAACTAAAGGTCATTCGCCCCTATGAAATATCTACGAATGACTGTGAGCCCTCATCCCGTCGTAGGACGACTTTCAGCCAATCCCAGCCCGCCGGGCTCCAACCGGTTAATAACCGATATCCAACCGGGATCAACCGATATCTGAGGGCTGTTAGTCCCTAAGGCTGATATAACTACCACATGGTAGAGTAGCCCCGCTACAGAATAGCTACTCGCCTATATCCACGATAAAAAAGGATGTCATATCGTTGAGGTGCTTCTGGGTTGTCGGCTAAGCGCAGAAAAGCACCTCTGTGAACTCCAGTCAAATGGGTGGGTTTTGATCTGCTGGAAGCCTCGTACAACCTACATCATCCACGAGGATCTCCCCGCGTTGGTGGTGAAGTATACCGCAGCTCACCTCATGGATCGCGACGTCGAAGGCATGTGGGAAGCCGTGGGCAAGGCAAAAGGCCCCATGGAACGGGAGCATCAATGCAGTCATCGCAAAGGGTGAACCGATCGAGCTGTCGAGCGCCAGGGGGCTGTGTCGCCAGTGGTAGCACTTCGGTTTGTACTCAGGTTGGCAACACTTTATTAGTACCTTTTCTCGCTTTTTATTCTGCACATCCCACTTTGTATAGGTTTCAAATAGTGCGTGAATATTTTCGCGTTTGCGGTCGACGATGGCATACAAAAACCAAGTATAGTGTCGTGTCTAATGCGACTCTAAGGAATCTGCAAAACAAAGAGCAACTAAGAGCAACTTAAGTCATTTGGGTTTGCACACACCACCTGCAACTTACAAGCGTCAAGTATCCTGGCGCACACCATACCTCCATACAGAAGCGCTCAGTGTACCAGGTGATGTCATGTTCCCCAGCAGTTCGTACATAGCTAGCTCGCCACGTTCAACTTGCAAGTAGAAGCGCCACGACATCATCCGATACGCACAGTGGGCACAGCCACCACGGAGCCATGAGACGGATCGTTGAGAATATGCCGATTCAAGCGTTCGCAGTTTGGCCTTGGAGAGTGTGTAGTGAGGTGGGGGGTGTCTGTGGTATTAGTTTGACAGCTAGTGTCGTAAGTATCCTACTCTGTACGTGCATTTCTTCTCTGTCTACTTGTCCATTCCTACTGCAGCTTCTGTTCGATCCTCTGGTAGTTTGCTGATGCTTCATACCACCACCCCGTAGCCCACCATACAAGTGACCAGTACCTTCCGCCGACGCTTCACACCACCACCACGCAGGTCCTTCCAGATATCCCCGACGGTGTTCTAATTGCTCTTTCTAGTCTTGTTTTGCCAGGAACATCAGCAAATCCACCAGAACGGTCAATCCAACGCACCAGGTTTATAGCAGCCTCGATCGGCGGGTTCACCAGCAGCGAGGATCCCATGTTCATACCCACACTGCGATTCCCAATATCGATGGTTGTCCCGCTGCGAATCACAAGCACTGTACACTGCGCGCCCTCGGCGATAGACTTTGCCGCCTTTTCCCGTAGTATGCATGGAACCGTTGTCTTAGTACTGTCCACCAGTACAACATCTTGCTTTCGAAGCTTCCGGTCGCCACATGTTTCATTGCTGCCAAGTTCGCCAATCTCCGAGACGACGCTGATACCATACACGCGGGTCTTGGGAGACAGACGGAACAGTTCAGCAAGTGGATTGAACTGGCATTCCACCAGTGTCAGCGAAACAGCATCCAATGCCGATGTCTCCCCAAACCATTCGTGGAGAACACTGGAAACCGGGAGGTCCGACTCAATGGTGATCATGCTGTCAGACGTAGTACCAAGTGACTCCCCTCAGAATGAAGTCATTCGATACCGGTGGAAGGATGCAATAGGGGTTCTTATTTTGACAGCAGCAAGATAGGAGACCGAGGAATTTCAACCAATTAGAAATCGTCAAAAGTGAGAACCTCCACACCTTTGACAGCAGCAAGAACGCAGCAAGAACGCAAGACAAACGCAATGCAAAAGCAATCGCAGCGATCAAGGCTGATCAATGCATATAACGCGGTTCTCCAGCGACGTCTTCAGAACCGAGACGTGCATCTTCTCTCTCTGAGAAAAGCGATGAGGCCAAAACCGACATCGACAGCCACCTGCTCGCGCAATCCGTGCATATCTTGGACTCGCGCTACTCGAGGCCACGACAGCTACGCGCGCGGGGATCAACTTTTTCTGGGTTCCTCGACGAATGCAGCCCGCGAGAATTCATCCAATTGCTTCGAATGGAGCGGGCGTCCAACCGCACTGCTGCTCGTGGTGATAGCTTCTTTAGTTGCTCTCTCTCGTAAAAGCTACGTAGGTCTTATTTGCTGCCGCCCAAGCTGCCTAGCTGCCTCGATTTTGAGGCAGGATGGAAGGCTTCGGCAGCAAACTGGCAGCTCGAATTTGGATCAATCACCGATTAAGAACTGATCGAGCCCATCCCCATCTATCTTGCTGCCAAAAGTGAGAACCCCTAGGAGATTCACGTCGGAAATTACGTCACCAAACGCATCCCACACCGTACGCTCACGTCTTGGTTGTCGTTTTTGGTGTCGTCTTCGCGTTTGAGGCCTTGTTCGGAACGTGTTACACGGAGGCCGAAGTGGGTAGGTAAATCAGTAGCGGGGGGACGTGTACTTGGTTTTTGTATGGGATGATGGAGTTCGCGTACTGCTCTAAGTGAGACGAAAGGTAAATACGGAACGCGGGTAGGTGTATCTGTGGCACTAGAAAAGAGCCAATCACAGGACGGGGCCCAAAAGGGATCGACCTCGGTATAACGTATTACCGCCGATTAGGCCCTTAGGGCACTTACTTTCTCACAGCCAGAGTCAACTCCACCATGGCGGCGCACGGACACCGCGCTCTTCTTCAGGGCCACACGCCAGTCCTTGGCAGCGGCAGTTGCTTCTAGCGAGCCCCGATGTTTGTTTTTCGCTCCATTACTAGCTCGTAAAGCCGGAACGGCATTTGCCTATACTAGCAATAGATCTCTTCCGCACCTGCATCTCCTCCAAAGCCTTCAGACTTCCCCACAGAACACTTGAGACTGACCCACGGCT
>JAADYJ010001060.1:0-11374 GCA_023338205.1 Halophytophthora polymorphica
CAGCTCGAGCAGCGCGCAGTACTCGGCCGACTGTGAGCTCGGCGACGGTGACGAGCACGTGAGCTGGGACGACGTCTTGGCGCACGACGAGCTGCGCAGCGGCATGCGCGACGGCCAGCTCTTCTACGGCTTCCACGAGGCGCGCATCGCCTTCCCGCCCACCTTCCGCCGCGTGCGCGGGGCCGCACTCAAGCACCGCGCCAAGCTCTGGCCGCTCGCGGAGCTCTCCGAGTGCTACACGACGGCCGTGGCGGGCCACGGCACGCGCGTGCCGTCCTACACGGACCGCATCCTGAGCTTCTCGCAGCCAGACATGCGGCACCGTCTGCGCTGCGCCTTGTACGCGTCGTGCGAAGCCGTGAGCTGCTCGGACCACAAGCCTGTGCTGGCCGTCTTCCAGGCGCTCGTGAACCGCGACTGGCTCCCGCTCGAGACGGAGCTGAGCAACCGGCGCCTGCAGCGCATGCAGGACGTCTCGGGCGTGCGCGAGGTCGCTCTGCGGCTCCACTTTGCCTCCGTGTCGTGGCTGCCGGGCCCGAGCTCCAGTGTGGGCGGCGCCAGAGTCTCGGACCTGCCTCCCACCTCCGTTGGCAGCCTCGGGGACGCGCTGGACCAGCGCTTGTCCTCGTACGACCGCCACGGCCACCACGTCCTGGTCACCGTGGTCTTCCCTCTGCCTGCGGAGGACATTTTCTCGGCCCAACGCAAGCTGCTGGAGCTCGCGGACTCGATGAGCGGCGGCGTGTACCTGGAGAACCCGGAGCGGCTGCAGTGCAAGAGCAACGTGGCCAGCGCCAAGTGGAGCGACTTTGTGCGCGACGGACTGAGCCACACGACGTTCGCGAGGCCCACGGGCAGTAGTATGCACGTGGCCGTCAAGGTGCACGTGGGGAACGGTGGCCCGTGCTTCGGCCAAGGCGTCATCTGCCTCCCGCAGGCGTCGGCCGGGAGTGTGGGCGCCATGGACGACCCGGAGAGCCTCGCACAGCTGCACAACTTCACGCTAGAGCTCGCGGAAGGCGGGAGACACACGGGGACGCTCTCCGGGTCCGTGGCCTTCCAACTCGCACAACACGCGAGCGTCTCCTAGAGGACGCGAGACAACAGCCACGCTCCATGGAAGAGCGTGGCAAGAGAAGGAGAGATGTAGTGGGGAGGAGAGGGATGAGTGTCGTGAGTCCGGGGGTAGTGAGTGGGAAGCAGTACCGTGGTGAATGGATCGAGTCCAAGAAGACGACGCCTTGCTTGCTCCTGGCACGACGCGTGCTTGCTATTAGGTTCTACCGAGCCGCGCTGTCGTCCACGCCGCCCATATGCACTGGAGAAGGGGGAGAGCCCGACCAGCTTAGAGCTCGTCGTTGCCTTCGCCGCCCGCGAGCTCGGCGCTGTCGTCCAGCACTGCGAACTCGTCGTAGTCCTCGTCGAAGTACTTGGCCCACGGCTGGAAGAACATGGTGAGCACGAAGGCCACGAGCAGCACGAAAGACAGGCTGCAGGCCGCACAACGAGGCACATGCACGCGTTAGTGCACCGAGCGGAGGCCCAGAGCAGCGCAGACTGCAATCGCAGCCACGGCGGTGGGACGTACACGGCCTTGGTCTTGTTGTAGCCGGCCACGGACTGGTGGAACGTGTCGAGCGCCTGCTCCAGGTCCTTGACGCGCTTCTCGTAGGCGGCGCGGATCTCCGGCGTGAGGCGGCCCTTCTTCTCGCCGGCCTCCTCCAGCTTCTTGTCCTTGAACACCAGCGCGTTGTACTTGGCCAGCTCGGCGCGCGCCATGGCCACGGCACGCGCGCTTTTGCCCGTTTGCTTGGTCGTGTAGCGCTGGAACTCCTTGTCGAACTGCTCGGCCGTCGCCTTGGCGGACGCAGCCACGTTGGGGCGCGCCTCCTTGTTGGTGCTCGTGTCGCTCATGCTGGCGGCGGGGAGACAGAGAGAGCGAGAGCTGCTGCGTCTCGGATGTCTTCTTTGTCTTGTGACGCGTATGCCGCAGGTGACGGTATCAAATCGTTCTTGTACCTTACAAAACCCAAGTACACGGGCCTGGTTGGAATTTCCTGAAATTCCAACCAGGCCCGTGTACTTGGATTTTGTAAGCTCAGCCAATGAGAATTCGGGAAATTTTACTACAAGTTATTTACGAGAACGAAGTACTGCGATAAGCGCATCCACGCTCGCATGCGATTGGTCGCTTGTCTTTTACAATTGTTCCGATGTATTGGATGAGAATAAACGGGAACAACCGATGCAACAGCACGGATCGATACGAGGCTCCCCTTGCGGCTTCGAACCCCTCGTCGCTTCTTGATTCACGTTAGCGCCTTCATTCGGTGTGCATGTGCGTGAATGCCAATGTAAATGCGTATGTGCGTGTCTCGCGAGCGAGACCTTAGTTAACTTTCATGGAGGCTTGCCACCGTCAAGATGTAGAAGGTGGTGCCTACATGGAGGGCGTACGGGTTGTTTCCCTCCGTGGCCGTCTGCTCGTCGATGAGCACGATGCGGCCCACCACGTAATCTGGATATCTGCTCCACCGCACCACACCATCAACAACGACGACAGCAACAGTAACAACGTCGTTAGTCACCTCAGCTCCGACCACAACGTGTAAAGCAACTGCCGACGTCATTGCCAAGACGCACCTTTGCCCGTCGTTGCTGAACGATGAAATGGACTCCTCCGAGAGGAACCGATGCGGACAGCCCAGGTGGAAGGCCAGGTACACTCGCTGCGCGTCGCTGCCTGGAGCAGACGTCGGTAGGAAAAGCGCCAGGTCGTTCACGTCAAAGCTCCGGAACGAGATCTTGAACGAGTCGCTCACGCTCTGCTCCGACTCGATGCTCAGCACCGTGTGTCGGCGCTCCAGCTCCGATTGCAGCATCTAACGCGCGCCAGCCAAAGTACAGCGAGGTACACAAGCACACTGAACACTAGGCCGTACACAAAGTGACAGCCCAAACCGAGCGTGGTGACGCGCACCTTTTCCGATTCGGTACGGTCCAGCAATTCCTGCACGCGCGCCTCGAGTGCTGGGAGGTTCGCGCTCACAAACTCGTCCACGTCCTCGTCGTCACCCACCATGGGCTCGACGGGAAGTTGCAGCAGCGCCAAGAGCTTGGCCAGCGCCTGCCGCTGCGTCCCGACGGCCGCACGCAGCGACTGGATGGTCTCCTGGAGCTTGCTCTGCTTATCGTGAAGTTGCTTCTCGCGCTTCGTGCGCTCCTGGATCTCCTCCTCGAAGGCCGCCGCGTTCAGTAAGAACTGCTGGTTCTCACTCTGCATGAACACACCACAGGAGCCGGAAATTTGCATGAGTACCGGTCGCTTTGTCCGTTGAGGCCGCATCCATTTCCATCAGCATAGAGCCATGAAACATTGTGACGGACGCGTACCTCCAGCTTGGCAATGGCCGCGTCCTTCGTGTCATCCTCAGCATCTGCAACACCACACAACATTGTTTTCCAGGTGAGATCAAGTCACTGCTCCCCAATGCGAAGTGGTCTTCACTGGTTCGGCATTGACGCCCGTACCTGCCGTCTGCTTCACCGTTGCCAGCTCTTGGTCCAAAGAGCTGGAGCGACCAGCTTCCGAGGACCTGGTCATGCCTGCCGTGGCCGCCAGCGCCAGCACCAACGGGAACTCGCACGAACTGTCGCCCTCGCGTGCGCTCGTCTTGGACAGGTCCGAGTGGGAAATAGACTCGCTCCCAGAGCCGTAGTACATCTTCTTCGACTGCTCCAGCTCAGCCGTAAGCTCCGCCACGCGTGCTTCCAGCTCGTCACAGCGTTCCTGGAGCTCATCGGTGTTGTAGGCGGCGTCATATCCAGTGTGGGCCGTGGCTTCGACGAACTCGTCTGACGAGGAGGGCAGCTTCTCCTCGAACTCGTCGTCGCCGTCGTCTTCACCCGTCTCGTATTCGATCAGCGGGAGACTTTGATCGAACGGCCGCATGCGGAACTCGCAATGCGACGGCTTCTCGGCCAAGCCAGACACGAAGTCGCGTGGCAAATGTTGCCCATAACTGCGCAGGAAATCTTCACGGTGCTGGACCTGCAACATGAAAGCAGCACGTGGAACGTAGCAAGCCGTGTTAGCGAGTAGATAAACGTTGGGGCCTCCTTCTGCCAGACCCGTGGACGTACTTCTTCTTCACGTAGCTGAGCCAACTCCTCGGCCATCGTCTGGATGCGGTCCGAGAACATGCGGCCGTACTTTAGCCGCCTCGAAATCTCCTTTAAGCATGCTGCATACGACTCTGTAGTGCAAAGTAACAAGGTGATCCACCCGTCCGTCAGTCTCCAGGTCAGCTCGTCTCCAAGGTGTTCTCAGAACAGCAATCGCCACCCAAGCTTACCTGGCAGCTTGTCGAGATGCTCGAGCTCGTAAAAGTGCTTCTTCTGTGCCGCCAGCGCCTCGCGGAACACGGCGAGCGAGTTCTCAAAGTCGCGGATCTTTGACTGCGTCACGGAGATCTGCCGCAAGCTCGAATGGACCCTCAAGAACAGCATGTGCTTGCTTTCTGCGATCTTTCCCACGCGATCCACCATGTCTTCCACCAGCTTCTGGGCGTCGGGAAGCTGCACAACACACCACCCAAGCGCCGTAGACAGTACCACAACCAGCGCGTGAGCATCAAGCGAAACCGCGACCGCAATCCAAAATGCACGCACAACGCACCATGTTCTGCTGGCCTTGGTACAGTTCGTCGATGCGCCGACACACGTCCAGGGCGTTGGTGGACGCCTGCATCGGGTTACTGCCGCTCGCGATCGAGGACGTCTCCTCAATGCTGCTCAGTACGTAAGCCAGGTTGTCCTCCAGCGTCGTGGTGACCTGTGCCTGCTGAGTCGCCAGTTCCTTCATCTCCTTGAGCTCCACGCTGGCTTCTTCGTACTCCTTGGCCGCTTGTTCATGCGAGTTCACCATGGTGGTCACCTCCTCGCAGATCTCGTCGTGCACCTTCTGCAGCTTCATCACCTGGGCGTGAACGTGGGCGTGCGACTGCTGGCACTGCATTGCCCACTCGCGTTCCTTATCCACGGGGATGCAGTCGTACAGCGTCTTCCTCTCCTCCGTGGCCAGCGCGGGATGCAGCTCCACCGTCGCCAGGGTGCTCAGGTAGCTCTCGAACTGGCTCAGAAGCCGCGCGTGCTTCTCGCTGGTGGCCTGGAACTCGGCCCAGAAGGGCGCAAAGTGCTTCATCATGGACGTCTTGAACAGGTCCAAATTGGCCACAGCGGCGGCGATGGCACGCGCCTGCACCTGCAGCTCCCGCGCGCCTTTCTCACTGGCGGCGATGTTGCTACGCGTGCCCTTCTCCAGAGCCTGACTCTGGCTCACTTGGAGCTGGAAGTAGCCCTCATACTCCACCAGCGCGCGCATCATCGGGTGCGACGACTCACTCAGCATGCGCGAGCCTTCCGAGGACGCCGCGGGCTGCAACGGCACTGCCAAATGCAAAGACGCCACACCAAAAAGTCACCGCGTCAGATAATCAAGCCGTAACGGAGCTCATACCGACCGGAAGCCACCTACGTTTTACGTGGACAGCCTTGAGCTGCGTCGCTGTGGGCGGTGGCGTCGCGATCTCCTGCGACAGCATGCGACGGTCGTACAGGAACACCTCCTTCTCCTCCTGTGCGGCAGTCGTAGTGCAACCCACAAGGTCAGATCAGACACCGCGCTCAACTCAACACGGCACGGGCGTGCGTGCATCCTGGTGAGGACGAACACGTACTGCCGGCAGCCCGTAATACTCCACCGGTCGACGCGGGTCCAGCCGCGCGAAGGGAGGCCCGCCCAGTAAGATCTGGTCCTTCGCCGGGATGCTGCTCAGTCGGGCCAGCTCCTCACGCAGCTCGTCCACCACCACACTGCGCCACGCCGCCATAGCCACACACAGAGCCAACCCGCGCGCATTAGCACCTCGCGCAGCGCCCGCGTGCTCGGTGTTAACCCAGAGAGAGCGAGAGAGCGGCGTACCTGCTGGAGGCGAGCACCACCTCGTGCACGACGCCCGTGGACGCGTCCCCGACGCGCACGACGGCGGCGTCCGTGGCCAGGCGCGGCGTGCTGCTTGCGTCCGTCATTGCGCGCGCGACGGCCTTGTTCCCATGAACGAGGCGGGCGGAGAGAGGGCCGGCCGTGCTTGCTGGCTTGCAGGCTGGCTGGCTGGCTGGGTTGCTTCTTGCGCCTGCCTGCTGCGTGCTTGCTCTTCTTCGGCCAAGTTGAGAGTTACGTGCGGCAAAGTGTTCTTGTTCTTTCGAGAAGAGTTGCTGGAACGGGGGGCACGCGCCACTGAGACAGGCAGGAGGCGCGGTGAGCGACCCTCAAGTCGCAACGGTAAGTTAGGCGGCACAGAATTCGCGCGACAAGGGCTAAAACGGAGAAGGAATAAAAGAAACATGGTGACGCGGCCGTCGTGGCTGAAAAACTGCTAAAACGAGGGAGGGGTGGGGCAAAGCCACTATAAATACAGCTAAAACCGCCCCTTTGACAGAAACACTTCACACAGAAGCGTACCTCGAAGTGCCAGCACGGCATCTGCAGCAAGTCGTCGTCGTGCGCATGTGTTGGCTGCAGCCCCATGGCATGTCCAGCGAAAGCAAGCCACGCACTATAAATTCATACACCGTCTCCCTGCGCGTCCAGCCTAGCACACGCCCTCCGTGAGGCCCTCAGAAAAGTCCTCCGAGAAGCCGTGCGGGCGTCGGAAGAGCGACTCCTCGTTGCCGAACGTCTTCATGAAGTTGAACTCGAGCGAAGACTCCTCGCCAACCGTGTTCAGCCGCGGCGAGTCCGTCGCGAAGACCGGCTGGTTGCCAGAGTAGCTGCGTGGCGGCACGGGCGACAGCAGAAAGCGCGGCGAGAGCGGCGCCTCGGGCGGCTCCTGCGACTGACGGAACTCGTGCGCCGAACTGGGAGGCGCCACCTCCTCGTAGTCCGGACGGTCGCCTTCGCCCCCTTCCTCGCCCTTGTCGTCCATGTCCTTGATGCCCATCGACTTCTTGAACTTGGCGTAGCTGGCCTCCCACTCTGGGCCCAGCATGTTCGCCAGCGCCTTGAGCACCTCCTCGCTCGAGCGTATCCGGTGCTCCTCGAAGGCCGGCAGGCGGACCACCTCGTGGATGTGACGCATGAGGAACGGGATGCAGTTCTTCTTGAGGTCGTCGGCGTTGCACTCTTCCGAGAGCGTGAGTAGGTCCACCACGTTCTCGACCATGATCTGGCCGCTCAAGAAGGCCTCGGTGCGCTTCTGCAGCTCAAACACACAGTAGATCGATGACGCACGCAGCAGCTCCTCGGCTACGTCGGGCGTGATGTCCACCTTGCCCGTGTACTGCACAACGATACAAATAAAACCAGCCAGGATACGTCAGTCTCTCAGCGCTATTAACGCCGTCAGAGGCATCATTGCAACGACAACACCTACCAAGAACCGGAGCAAAATGGAGAACACTTCGTAGCTACAGTTGTCGATCTCGATCACAGCAGTCGGGTTCGTCGCCGAGCCAAACTACACCACGCACAAGCACAATGCACCAAATCAACATTAGTGCACGCGTTCCCGCATCACCTCGCAACAATTTCAGGCCCGCTCAGGGCAAGGCACAATCCATGACTCCGTATGCAGGTGTCCAGTCATGCAGGCGGTACTCACTCTCACCATGTTCTTGAAGTACGAGTTGCGAAAGAACAGTACGACCTTGTGCGCGTTGATCGGCGCAATGTGGCCCTTCACCAGAAACTGGAGGTCGGACAGCGACGAGTTCAGGAACAGCTCCTCGTGGTCGTCCACGAGGTACGGCGGTACATCAATCGTCAGGTCCGGGTCGTACCCAGCAGGTACCAAGTGCTTGATGGCATGCGCAGCGGCGCAACGAGGGAACTCCGTCTCCGACTGCAGCATGTGGTACAGCACAGACAGCAGCCCCTCCGACAGTAGACTCGGCACTTCCACCGCGTCCATCATGTGAACAAACGTCAGCAAGATGTTGCCCCGCAGCTCGCCTGTTCACAACCATCGTCAATCGATACGTCAGCTACTCACCGACCAAAATGCCACAAAGGGCCTTAGCAGCCATCGTACCAATATTGGCGTCAGCCGACACTCGCGCCACAGCATGGAGCATACGCCGGAAATCCTGGCGGTTGATCTGCTTCCAGATGTTGCGAAGCGCCTGCAGGCAAATTGCCCATGTGCTTGATGTCTCCTCCACCTCCAGCATCTGCAACACAGCTCCCTCCAGCACCATCTGCAGCGTACTCGACACGCTCGACGACAGGGCGCACAGCGCACCCGCAGCATGATACGCAATTGACTCGTCAGGGTGGTGCAGCGCGTCCATCAGCTGCAAGATCCCACCGAATCGCGTCACGTAGTCGTGGTTAAGGGGGTTCTCCATCAGCGACTCCAGAGCAACCACGGCGACACGTTTCTTGTCGGGGTCCTCCTCCTTCAACAGTTCCAGCAGCTCCGGTACCGAACTCTTCACACACTTGTCACACAGGCGCGCGCGGCCCTCGGACCCTTCCACGACCGCACGAGACATGGAGCACTCGTTACAAATAATGACGCCGCATTCCTACAGGCGCAATACGCGTAAGTACGGTCAGATCTCCCCTTAGTCCCACAAGATGGCACATATGCACAGCAAGCCACAATCAATGCCGTTGATCCTTACCCGGCAGTGATGTTTCCGCCGATAGAACGTGAACGGGTTGTGGCAGCAGCCGCACTCCAGAGCCTCGTGGTCTTCAGCCCACGGCTTGATCAGGCCCCATTTGAGCAGGTCGTTGGCCGACTCCACAACTGTCGAGTCCACTGAGCGGAACCGGATATTCAGGTGCTCCACCACCTTGTCGCCCAGATACGGCGATGACCGGACGCCATTCGGATCCTTCACATACAGCGAAGCCCCCACTTGCCCCAGCTGGATCGAGTACGCCGGTAGACGACCCACCCAGCTAGGAAGACCCACCTGCACACGCACGCACAATGCAAAGACAAACGAGTTGAGTGCATCGGTCATCAGCGCAAGGGCACAGCGAGGTTGCGCGCCAGACTCACCTTCCACGGCAAATCCCGACCACTGTAGCCGTTGTTCGACAAAATGTCCACAATATCCTTCATCCACACGCTCTTGCTGACGCAAATGTATCGTCCTCGAGCGTCGTTGTTCTCCAACGCGGCGATGTGGGCCATCGCACAGTCGCGGACGTCAATCATGCTCCAATCTGCATAACCAGCACACAATCAGCCACGCAAGAAGCAAACACGTCAGTCGCCTCGCCTTGCGACACAGCTCTTCCAACTACCAAACAAGAAACGAACTTACTCAGGTCCACCAACGCCGAGTATTGGCCCGTGATCAGATCGTAAATAATTTGGTTCCCGGGCGCGAGCTTCGACTTGGACAGCATCGGACCGAACAGCGTCCCCGGCTGCAGCAATCATTCATCCACCGCACAGCCCAAGTTAGCTTCCATCGCATGGTCACCACGACGCAAATCAGAAAGTAGCACGAATGGGGACGTACGTTCATCGTGACGAGATCAATGCGACGGTCGCCCGGGAGCTGGTCCACGAGTTGCCACGCCGCCTCCTCCGCCAGCTTCAAGCTCAAGAAGTGCGGGTTGCGCTCGATTGTCGACGTCACGTTCCAGCACGCGTCATTGACAATCGAGTCGGGCGACACCGAGTCGGCCATGGCGGCCACCGACGACGTCAGCACCACCTGTCACCACAAGAAGCGCACAAACACAGTGAGTAACCCGCCTGCAGCACTGGAAGCCCCGTCTACTGGACTCGTCGCCATGTGCTCATTGCATACCCGCTTGATCCGCGCGCGGGCACAGGCCTGGATGAAGTTGGTCATCATGGGGATGATGCAGTGCATACGGCTGCCAATACTGTGCACGCCTGGCTCCTGCTGCTCGGACAGTGGGTCGCGCACCGAGCAGGACGAGGGCGTGCCCGTGTGGATCACAAAGTCACAGCCTTGTACGGCCATATCGCAGGCCTCGGGCGTCAACAGCGACGTCTCCACCACCGTGAAGTTCTTGCTGGCCCCCGGCAGCTTGAGCAGGCCCGACACGTCGTCCTTGCCGTTCTGCACCGTGCCGCGCACGCGGTAGCCGCGGTTCAGCAGCTCGCACACGATCCACGAGGCCAGGAATCCATCCACGCCCGTCACGCAGATGGGCTTTACGCTCAGGTTGGAGGCCAACTGTACGATCTTCTTGCGGAACTGCAGCTGCTTCCACACCGACGGGTACATGCACTGGCGGTCCACGGGGCGCTTGCTCTTCTTGACGCGGTCGCCCTTCTTCTTGGAGCTGCGTCGCCGCGGCTTCGTGGTTAGCGACATGGCGCCGGTGCCCGTGTGGCCATTGCCGAAGCCGCTGGGTTCCGCAGCGCCGTTGTACGCGCCGTTATGCAGCGCGTTCGTGTGGTGGTAGTTGAAGTTGTTGTTGGCGCGCTGGTTGGCCGCGTAGTAGGACGCCATGGACGCGCCTGACGACGAGTTGGTCGAGTCGAACGACCGCGACGGGCTGTGCGCGGCCGCCATGACCGCCGCGCCCGCTCCGGCCATGGACGGCCGGGGCTTCTCGCGGCGCGCGCCTCCCTTCCCCGTGCGCGAGCGGCTCGCCGGGCTCTTCTTCTTGCGCGAAGCCTGCTGCGGCGGGGTGGACGGGCTGCCGCTGTGGTCCGTGCCGGCGTCCTCGTCGTACTGTGGCCCAAACAACATGTTCGTGTCCGATCCCGTGGCTCGCTCGCCTTTTCAAGTGTGTGGCGAGATCGCCAAGCCGTCACGAAGCGCCTCTCGAGGCCCGTGCCGTCGTGGGGACGCGGAGGCTCTTGCGCCCGAGGCGTGGGCTGCGCGGGGCTGGGTGTGTCCCGGCGCGGCGAGTGCGCGCGCTTCCGTCTTTGCGGTCGGCCGCTTTCTTCTTTCTGCTTTCCTTGCGGGGCGCGGATGGCAATGGCCTGGGGTTACTTTACGGGCCGCCCGCGGCTCTCCCGCTGCAGGAGTGTTGGTGCTGAAGTGGCGCGGCGAAGGATCGTCGCGCTACTTCAGTGAATTTTCGCGTGCGCGCCGATCCGGAAAGAAAGGTGCTGGCTGCCGTCCGAAGCCGGTGAACGGCGGACTTATTCCGGAACGAACGGGCAAAGATCGAGCAACTGCGCTACTTTCGCGTAAAGAAAGGCCGCGATTTTACTCGGATGGCTAGATTTGAAGTTGGCGGTAAATGCGCGATTCGGACCGGAGCATGGCGATGCCTTGCCTTGCTCCACTTGGGCATGCTCGCTCGCTGCTGCTTCTCCTGGCAGGATGCCTCGCTTGCTCTCCTTCCCTAGCCTGCACGGGGGGG
>JAADYJ010001061.1:0-11315 GCA_023338205.1 Halophytophthora polymorphica
CCCCCCCCCCCCCCCCCCCCACACACACACACTCACTACCCATTGGTGCGCCACCGACTGCCGAGGTGCCGTGGCCAGAAGACGTGGTACGGCTTCGCACCAACTCCAATCCGGAAGGCATAGTGTTTGTGCACGCGGGGAGGTTCAGGCGCTGCCAATGTGAGGGCGACTGCTTCCGAGACTTCTGCGGAAACGCCACTCGTCCGTGTTATGCACGCGCAGCACGTGCAGCGTGTACGCGTGCTGCAGCAACGCGGTCCGCGAGGTGCCGGCTCTGCGGCTGTTCCGCACATCACTGGGTATCGGACTCTACACTACGGTTGGTGAGTACGCGGACGTGCTACACGTCTCGGAGGGCGCCCCGACCGGCATTGAGCCCAAGGAGTACAACTAGAACTCGGGGTACAGCATGGTGATGCGAAAGCGCGCTGCTGACGGCAAGTTTGTCTTCATTGAGGCAAAGAAGGCAGGAGGAATGACGCGGTTCTGTAATCACTCGTACCATCCTAACTGTAACAGAACGAGAGGCGCTCGTCCTGCGACGTGGCTTACACAGGCGCTGTGTGAGGAAGCGGTTAAATAGCAACAGCAATATACGTAAAGTTACGTATATTACTATAAGAATAGAAAAACTTATTTCTTTCTTTGGCAAAATGAGAACTGAATTGATTGGAGCCACGTCGGCCCCGGGCCGACGTGCCTTTACCTCTGAAAAGTGGTGCTATAAAGTCTGGCAGGTCCTATGAGTGGTTGGCAGAATTCCCTGAATTCTGCGTGTTCTGATTGGCTGAAATCCCAGATTTCAGCCAATGGGAGCGACCCATCCAAATCCTCGGAGCCCCCCGGGCCTCCGAGTCGGTACAATTGTGTGTACTCGTGTTTTGTGACACTAGACATGTACCGGTATCTCGGGTACATGTCCCGAGCGGACCCAATCCGACTCGGCTTCGGGCATATTATGACGTATCCCGGTTTGAGAGTAGCCCGGCTACTCTCATTGCAGTGTAACCCTGTTACAAAGAGTACAAAAACGTGTATTCCATACGGCGTCTCTGGTCCCTTAGCCTTGATCACCTTGTAGCACCGCGATGGCATGGAGTTGATGAGGTTGACGAGCGTAGTTTTGGGGATGGTATCCCAGGCGTGCTGAATGGCCTGCTTCAGCTCGGTGACTGTCTGGAATTGCTTGCCGTTGTGGTATACCTCCTGCGTCATCAACCCCACAGATTCTCAATCGGATTGCGGTTGGGGCTTCTGGCAGGCCATGGCAACACCTGCAGCCCGACCTCCCCAAAGAAAGCATTGGTGACGCGGGAGGTGTGAATTGCCGCGTTGTCCTGCTGGAACACCCAGCCAGCAGGAAACGTAGCCTCCCCATAGGGAAGCAAGAAGCTGCGCAGTGTCTCCACGTACTTCGCGCTGTCTTGCTTCCCTACGAGGAACGCAAGCTTGGTCGTGCCTTCGGACGACATCCCACCCCAAACCATGACACTGCCGCCACCTGCCTGTCGCCGGACCCTGGTGCGCGCGGGCTGGCGGAGGTCCTACCAGCACTTAGACGAGCTGTCGGGGCCGTCCAGACACCAGCGTTTCTCGTCCGAGAACACCACCTGGTGCCAAAACGAGTACCCCGACCGCTTGGTTAGTTGCTCCTCGCACCACAACAGGCGGGCTTGACGATGTTTGGCCATCAGGGGAAGTGTCGACTCGATCTTGGCGTGCGTTAGCCAGTCACAATTAGCTAGCGCACGCTGTACGGTGCGGAGCAAGCATGACAGCTCGTTTTCCGCCTGTAGCGTTGATGCCGTGGCGACGCGCTTGCTGGCATCACGCAGCAGTCGGTGCAGGTCGCGGTTCGTCAGTGTCGGCGGGCGTCCTCGTGGCTTCTTCGTGTCCGTGGTACTCTTGCTCTTCAGTACGCGCCACACCGACGACCGCGACCGACTAAACTGCCGCGCAATGTCAGCTTGCGATGCGCCCGCCAGCGCCATCCCCTCCATTTGGGCTCGCTCCACCGTCCCAATGGGAGTGTAGCGGCCCATGGTGCAAGGCGCCGAAGATTAAGTGGTCCGTGTGCATTGCCGTATTTTAGCCACGGATGTCGCTTCGCCACCCATCTAATACACGTTTTTGTACTCCTTGTACTTGTGTTTTTGCATACTACTACTGCACGAACTGTTCCAGCTATTGTGGCATTTCGCCATGGCTCCTAGCTCCGATTGACCATAATACTGCCAATTTCGCAATCAACGCACTACCACCCAATAGCGCGCGAACATAGCTCCAACAGATTCAAACAGCGTGGCCTAACCCCAAAAATTGACAAAGTTATGTCAGAATTTCGAATTATGCCTTATGATTGGTTGTAATCATGCTTCGTGTTGACCAATGATTCTTCGTGACAGCTCAACTTCTACTGTAGCCAGTTGAGCGTGAGCTTTTGGTTGTTGCAAGTGCTACTCAAGCAGTTATTGGTGGTAGCTGCTTTTTAGTGGTCAAACGCATTCTGCAGTTTTGTTTACGTGCTGTCCTCCAGCCTAAACTTGGGCTTGTTTGGGTGATTTGCGCCGCCGTGCAATTGCCCGGTATTGGCAAGCGGTAGTCACCGCTGCCAGATACGTTAGCGCTCCCGCCCATTTGTTGCCTCTGATAACAGAGTAACACGCAGGCCACCAGTTCCCTTCATTTGCTGATGAGGGGCGGTGCCAAGCTGTCGTAGGTCAACGCTGTGTCGCTGTGAGTCACCGCGATCATGGAGCAACTGCCACGCTGGTCACGCCTAGATTGGGCCGAATGGCCACCACTTGTGTATATCAACAATCGAATTCCAGGACGTAGCGTGGCGCGGCCTTTGGAGCCAAGTCGGGAAGCACGGCGTAACCGCCGGGTGCATGCTTCTGAGGGAGCACCAGTGCCAGCTCTTTTTCGGATGACTCGAAGCAGCATCGCGGCGTCCGCCTTGCGGGTGCGTAGCGAATTGGACGGATCTTCCGGTGTGATCCAACGGGATGGGCTGAAGACAGTTTGATGCTCCGTATGTTTGTGGGCGAAGCAGAGACACGCCCGCGCGCCAATTCCCTTCTTATCTAATTCTACAGGTCTGGGCACGCAATATCAGAATTAAACTGAAATCCCTGCGAATCGTTTAGGCGGATATATAAAATGATGCAGTATCCGCTCGCGCAGATTTGGCAAGCATATTCGGCGACAACCACCCATCCCCTGCCTCCCGTCACATTTGGGCTTGAGATGTGACGGGCTCTGTAGACGCCGCCTCGACAACCCAGGTCTGCACGAAACGTTCTGCTTCTTGCAGCGCCACTCGCACGACTGGCACGGCATGCCGCCGCTCGATGCTGACTAACAATACATGTAGCTTGAGGAGCAGCCCTTGTACATGTAAAAAGTCCCATGACCGCTTGCTGATACGTTTCTCTAGCCGTTTACGTCACGGGTATCGCACGCACAGCACGCGCTTTTGCCAACCCGCTGGCACTGTCCCCTTGTATTCATGCGCAGCGGTTGGTTGGCCCGCTGCGTGTGACAACGGACGTAGACAGAGCTCCGTCGCGTGCGAAAGCCACGAGCCAGCGATTTGCGCAAACGCTAGAAAATGCTGCTGGACTAGCACGCAGCTTCGAGCACCGGCACGGAACGTCTTGCACGTCCGAGGCGCGACACACAGCTCAGAGTTCATTCTCCTTTTCACCAGCCAGAACAATGGTGTCGTCGCCATCATCCTCGTCTGCGCGGGCGTCGCGCACGGCGCTCTTCACGCTGGAAGACGCCAAGATCGCGTTCAACATCTTCTGTACGATCTGTGGCATCGGCTCGCTGGGCATGCCGTCCAACTACGCGCGTGCCGGCTGGGTGTACGCGACGATCGCACTGCTCTTCATGGCCCTCGCCAACATCTACGCGACCGTCACGCTGTCCAAGGTGATGCTGGTGGCGCCGGCCTCGGTCAAGACGTATGGCGACCTGGGCGAGTGGGTGGCTGGCAAGTGGGGGAAGTACCTGGTGGTGATCTCGCAGATGGGCGTGTGCCTGCTGGCGCCCTGCGCATTCCTCGTTCTCGGCGGCACGATGCTAGACGTGCTCTTCCCGGACTCGTTCGGCACCATCTTCTGGATCATCTTCATGGCCGTCATTGTGGTTCCGGTGGCGCTCATCCCGACTCTCAAGGAGGGCGCCTCTATTGCCGTCGCGGGGTGTCTGGGCACGATCGTTGCCGACGTGGTGGGCGTCGCTGTCCTGCTGTACCAGGAACGCGGCCACCCGACGCCACCCACGCCTGACGTGACGCTGCACCAAGTGCTCACGTCGTTTGGCAATCTTTCCCTGGCCTACGCCGCCGCTATTGTGATCCCGGATTTACAGCGTCAACACTCGCAGCCGGAGCGCATGCCGCGCGTGATCATCGTAAGCTTGGGGACTGCGTCCGCGTTTTTCCTGGCTGTCGCCGTCGCCGGGTACGCTGCTGGTGGCTGCCAATTGTCTGGCAACCTGCTCTTCTCCATCGTGAACACTTCAGACCCGTACAGCACGACGACTCTCGGATTCGTCGCCGACCGCGGCGCAGTGATCATGGCCTACCTGTTCATGCAGCTCCACCTCACCATCGCCTTCTCTACGATTCTGCACCCGGCGTTCTACATGGCGGAGCGCTTCGTGCTGGGCATGCACAAGGTCGACCCCCTTGCGACCGACAACGAGGAGCGCGAGCTCGAGATCATGGAAGAGAAGCTGTCGTACCGCGCTGCCGCTTCGCCCATCGACGTGTCCGAGCCTGCTGCCACTGCTACTGACCTGGAGAGCAACGTTGAGCTATTCCCCACGCGCTTGTCGACGAAGATGGACGAGGCTGCGTTGGCAGAATACCGTGGGGGGCGCAACGTGCTGCGCTACGTGCTGCTGCGAATCGCGCTGATCGCCATCCTGGTGGTGGCGTCGGTGCTGCTTCGCGATCACTTCCTCGACCTCGTTGATTTCACCGGCGCGACCTTCATCACCATGTGCAGTCTTATCCTGCCGCTCGCATTCTACGTCAAGATTTTCTGGACGAAGCTTCCGCTCTACGAGAAGGCCATCGCGATCACGATCGCCGTCATCTGCTTTGTCGTGGGCTTCTACGTGATGATCTACGCCGGCAAGAATCTCTTTAACCCGGACGACGACACGGCTACCTTCCCGTACTGCTCGGAGGAGTACCAGAGCGACCCGTACTTCGTGAGGAATAGTACGACTTGACGTAGCAGTGGAAAATAGTGGCCCAGTATTAGTCTTCTAACTAAATGTACTCAGGTTAGATTTGACAGGACTGGTGCTTGCTCCAAAGTGCATATCTACTTCTACTCGAGATGCTACTTCATCTCTATAGCAACACCGCAGCAGCAAACCTGCAAGCATGATTGAACGGAGGAGTCGTCTACGTTGCTGATACTGCTAGGAGATTGCTGGCGCCAACCTACACACTTCTTCTCGAAATCACCCCTGCTTGTCTACAATCTTCTTGGATCGGAAGGTCCAAATGGAGGGAATACAAATGAAAGCCCAGGTGGCTCTGCTCGGTGGAAGCACATACTGGTGATAGCTACAGAAATAAAAAACTTCAGCTTGGAACCTCCAAGATCGCAGTTCTTAAAGCGAGCGAGCGGGGTGCTGCGCTGCATATTATTCGTATTCAACACGTCAGCAGTATTAGTGGGTGGCCATGTCAACTCCATCGCCGATCACTAACCTGGACCCAGAAAGCCAGGCATCAAATTCCCATGTAGTACCTACTGGTCGCGCTGGCTCGACCACGAAAAACCAACGTATCCGTTCCGACGTTTGTCTATTGCTTCGTGCACTCAAAACAGTGAAAACGAGATAGTTCTACTGGTGTCTGCACCACTCTCAACTGGGATCTTACTGAGCGGTTTGGTTGAAGTAGATCTCCATCTCGAAGTCTTCGGCACAGAAAGGGAAGTTGATCCCGTCGTCCTCGCCCGGGTTGAAGAGCTCCTTGCCAGTGGTGTAGGTGACGTAACAGCCCAGACAGAAGCACATGCACACGACCGTGATCGCTGCCGCCTTCTCATAGATCGGGATCGAGGACCAGAGCTTCGACAGGTAGAAGACAATCGGCAGAATAATGCAGCTCGCCGTGATGGCCGACGCTCCGATGAAGTCGCTAAGCTCCAGGAAGTGGTCCTTGAGTGCCACCGCAGCGACCACCTGCACCGCCACGATAGCAATACGCAGAATGATGTACTTGATGATGTTGGCCCCGCGGTACTCGGCAGCCTCGGCCTCTTCGTCCAGGCCCTCGCGCTCGATGTCCGCCATAGATACCACCGAGTTTTTAGAGCTACGGCGCTCTTTTGCCACAGCGGCCGGAGTGTCCGCCGTCTCGTAAGCGATGCTGGGTGCCTCCAAGTCCTCCTGCACCCTCTTGTGCATGCCAAGCAGCATCCGCTCGAACATGTAGAATGCCGGCGACACGATGACGGCGAAGGCGACAGTGATGTGCAGCTGCATGAACAGGTACGCCAACACCACGGCACCCCAGTCCGATGTGAAGCCCAGCGCCGACAGGCCCGTCGTCGCGTCCGGGTAGATGGTGAAGAGCAAGTTGCCCGAGATCTGACAGCCCACCGCCGAGTAGCCGCTGACGGCGAGAACCAGGAACAGGCAGGACGTCAACGTGAGGGTGACGCACACGACACGAGGCATCCGCGTGGGCTCACTGTGCTGACGCTGAAGGGCCGGGATGACGACTCCTGCGCCATAGGCCAGTGACAGGTTGCCGAACGTCGTCGCCACTTGCTTGAACGAGATGTCCGGGGTCGGAACAGCCGGGTGGCCCGACATGCCATTGAGCAGCACTGCCACCCCGATGGCATCGGCGATGAGTGTGCCCAGGCACCCAGCAAGCGCTGCACCAGCACCTTCCTTCAGAGTGGGCGTCAGGCACACGGGCATCACAAGTAGTGCCATCATGATGATCCACACGCTCGGACTGAACGCGTCCGGGAACAAGCCGTCCAGGAGCTGACCGCCGAGCACGAGGAAAGCGCACGGCACCAAGAGGCACACAGCCATCTGGGAGACGACGACGAGGAACCGGCCAGGTTTGCCCAGGCACCACTCGCCAAGGTCTCCGAACGTCTTCACGGAGCGCGGGGCGACGAGCATCACCTTGGAGCACACCACAGACGCGTAGACGTTGGCGAAGGCCATGAAGACCAGTGCGGCGGAGGCGAGGTAGGGCCCTGCGCGCGAGAAGTTGGCGGGCATCCCGAGTGTGCCAATGCCGTAGACGCAGCAGAAGAGGTTGAAGGCGATCTTGGTGTCTTCGACGGTGAAGAAGGGTTTCCCGCTACCCATGGTTGCTGCGATGGTGGAGACGACAGAGGTGTTCGCTGCGAGTCTTCGTGGCGGGACGAGCTTGTGTGGGAGGAGGCGAATTCGCAAATGAGAGAAAGGAAGGCAGGTCTCCGGTGTGATGCAAGGCCTTCGCAGACCACATGTAGCTGCGCCCTCTCTTGGTGCAACAACAACGATGGAGATGTGCAGATTAATCACTGTAGAGATTAAAATCCTTTAGTCAATGTTTTCGCCACGTCTATGCCGCTTTGTGGCCAAAGACCAAGATCCCCAGGATGGGCTTGCTGCTTCCTGGATCATTGTCACGGCAAGTTGCTGCTTTTCCATTGCCACACGTCCGGCTGCCGCCTCCACCTGTTGTCCGGACGTATTTCGGTCGAGGCTGCAGGTGGCGTCCGTATCCCTCTAAAGCATCTGCGCCTTGCTGCTTCTCCAACTCCAAGAGACGCCCAATCCGGAAGAGACGCGGGGTGCTGCTTGCTGTCCTTTGCTTTGCGCTCGATTGGCTTGGACAGGCCCGCAAGTCCAAATCGCCTGGATCGCTGCAACCAGGTTGGACAGCACCCGACGCACGCGAGCCGTTCCCCAACAATCGACAGCCGAAGCACCGGCATCGGTCGGATCGCCCGTCCTTGCTGGCACATGGAGCACCGTTGTGGTTTCAAACGTAGAGATTGACAGGCAAAAGGGCGGGCGAAGGGGCGTGCCCATCATGAAAGCCGGGCCGCGCGGCTTCGAGATCCGGAGGTCGACCAGGGGGATGAGGCGCCGAGGCTCGGCTCGCAACGGTACTAGTACACTGCGAGTACCGCCGCTTCGTCCTCAATGCCGCCGAGTCGGTGGGCAAATTGGGCGTTCTCTCGATGAGGAGAGCCGGAGGTTATCGGGCAGTAGCTCAAGTGCTGTCTGCGCTTGCTCACACTCCAATCTGTTTGTCGCAGGAGAATATCCGAGCGCTGGGCGGTCTACTCTGCCCACGAGCGAAACCGGAAATCGATCGTGTACACCCGCCACCACTGCAGCTTCAATGCTGGCGGATCTACGTGGACCGGCCGCCGCCTACCATACTAAGCGCAGACGCGTTAAACGAAAGGAAAGGGCGTGGCTTGTGCGTATGGTAATGGTGACAAGGAGACCTTGTTCATTATTAGAGGTGGTATGTCTGAAAGCCTCTAATATCGTCTCCTTGCGTCACGTATCCTGTCATCTGGAAAACCCGTCGCCGCAGAGTCGGAATTACGACAGCGACACGAGCAAGCACCGCCAGACCCACGCCCTACTCGGCCGTTCCCGTCTGATTGTAGTAAACGTCGAACTGGTACTCCTCATGGCAAAATCCGAAGACAGGGTCCGTGGCCAGAGAAGGGTCCGGGTTGAAGGTGGACTTGCCCGACGTAATGGTGACGTAGCAGCCGAGACAGAAGCAAATGACGATGACCAGCACGCCTGCGATCTTCTCGTAGAGCGGCACGGTTGTCCACAGCTTCTTCAGGTAAAAGACGATGGGTAGGATGATGCAGCTCAAGGTGATGCACGAGGCACCAATGAAGTCCGTGAAGTCCACGAAGTGGTCACGCAGAAGCACAGAAGCCACCACCAGCACCACCAGTATTACCACCCGCAGTGCGACGTACTTGAGGATGTTCTTGCCGCGGTACTCGGCCAGCTCCTCCTCTTCATCCAGCGATTCCTTCTCGATGTCGGCCATGGACACCACCGAGTTCTTGGAGCGTCTGTACCCCTTGCCGACCTCACCCGGAGTCTCGACGCCCTCGTAGGCGCTAGCCTCCATGTCCGTAGGCTTCTTCTGGTGCATTCCCAAGAGCAAGCGCTCAGCGATGTAGAAGGCTGGGTGAAGAACCACGGACACAGCGACGGTGATGTGCAGCTGCATGAACAGGTAGGCCAAAACGACCGCACCCCAGCTCGGCGCGAAACCCAGGCCAGTGAGCCCCGACGTGGCGTCCGGGTAGATGGTGAAGAGCAGGTTGCCCGTGATTTGGCAGCCCACGGCCGAGTAGCCCGTGCTGGCCAGGATCAGGAACAGACACGAAATGAATGTGATTGTCACGCCCACGATGCGCGGCATACGCGTCGGGTCGCTGTGCTGGCGCTGCAGGGCTGGGATCACGATGCCGGCCCCGTAGGCCAGCGAGAGATTCCCGAACGTTGTTGCGACCTGCTTGAACGAAATGTCGGGCGTCGGGATCGACGGGTGGCCCGACATGCCGTGGATCAACACCCCCACTCCGATGGCGTCGGCGATAAGCGTGCCCATGCAGCCGGCGAACGCAGCACCCGCGCCCTCCTTCAGCGTCGGCGTGAGGCATATGGGCAGGACCGTAACCGCCATCAAGATGATCCACACCGACGTGCTGAAGGCGTTCGGGAAGAGGCCGTCTAGCAGCGTGCCTCCGAGGACCAGGAATGCGCAGGGGACTAGGAGACAGCAGGCCATCTGCGAGATGACGACGCCCCAGCGGCCCCACTTGCCCAGCGCCCATTCGCCGAGGTCGCCTAACGTTTTCACGTAGCGAGGCGCCGCGAGCATCACCTTGGAGCAGCAGACGGATGCGTAGACATTCGCAAAGGCCATGAAGAGCATGGCGATCACCGCGATCACGGGTCCCGCGCGGGAAAAGTTGGCAGGCATGCCGAGGGTGCCAATCCCGTAGATGGCGCAGAAGAGGTTGAAGGCAATCTTGAGGTCCTCCATGGTGAGGAAGCGTTTGCCGGCACCCATGGTGACTGAGGGGCTCGCAGCGTGCGCAAAGGTGGTGTGGTGGATTAACGGGGTGCTCTCGAACTCGGTCGGTTGCGGCGGCTTCTGGGAGGTCTGGAAAAATCCCAAGTGAGCTACTTGGTCCTCGCAAAGATGCTAGATGTCTGTCGGGAAAGCGTTCTCTCTGCTTGACCGCAAAGACAAGGTTGGCCCATCTTCGCAGCCTGCTAGACTAACACAGATTAAAGCTGTATCGCTCATTCACCCCGAGCAGGGAACCGGATCTCCACGCGCGTCCTACTAGTGCTTCACATCGGTTTGCTTTCGCTACAACTGCAAAGAGAAGCTCCAAGTTCGAATGGCTAAACCGACTTATTCGCCCGGCAACTCGGGGGTTGTGTTGCACGGCACTGAGCTCAGGCCACACAGTGAAGAGCTGCGCAACGCCGAAAGTCCCGTGAGAACAGCATTTGTTGGGCACCTCTATCTTTATAATTGGGCAGCGCTCTGGTGGAGGAGAGGTTGGTGTTTGCTCGTCGACAATGAAGCTCGCTGCCCAAGTGCGTGCCCCGCACTGCGTGACCCCACGCGAGGCAAACATCTAATCAAAGGATAGGTCGCGCTGCCGTGATGAGAGCACTACCAACTGCGGTTGCATGCCTTGAACAGGCCTGCCATGGACAGGTTCTGGTTGGTGCCGCGTCGGCGCTTGTCATTTGATCGGTATCACCAGTAGCGCTGGGACTGACTACTGATTGGTGCCTTTATGCGCGTCACCAAAAATAAAAAGACGCACTACGGACGACGTCTACGCGCAGCTGGCCGCGCAGGGCATACGAGGGGTGGTCGGGACTTGGTCGGGGCCCTGCCAACGAGGTGAAGATGGTGTGCTCGCTCGGCCACGAGTTCGAGGGGTCGGTGGGGGCCGTGGCCACCGGCACCAGCGGCTGCAAGATATGCCGCCGCAACAACTCCAAGGGCGAGGCCATGATGGCCTTCCTTCTGTTCGCTTCCCTTGGCATCCGCTTCCTCTCTACGCAGCGCGAGCTCCCTACCGCGCTGGAACTGGACGCCTTCGCGAAGCTCGGAGGCCGCAAGTTTGCTTTTGAACACCATGGGGCTCTGCATGCTTTCTGGTGCTCCCTCTACAACCCCTATCGCGGCGAGTTCGTCGCCATGGTAAACAGGTAAGGCTATGTGTGTGCGTGCGTGTTGGCGTGGA
>JAADYJ010001062.1:0-11313 GCA_023338205.1 Halophytophthora polymorphica
CCTCGTCCTTATTTGTCCTAATGCGGCGTCCAATGCACGGGAATACATGGTTGAATTCGTGGCGAACGGGGTTTGCAGCTCCTTGGAGTGAGTCGTGATCTGGTGGCTCTCAAGCCACGGCAACCCTCTGGCTTGCGAGGTTGCTAGGACCGGAGACGACCAGCACGAGCCCCGGCCGCATGAGCTCGCGCTCCGTCGTCATCAGAGGCCGTCTGGCTTCTCCCAGGACGCCAAGCCGGTCTGCTTGTTAAAGTAGAAGGGCTTGCCGGCGTCCTCGTCCCATTGCTCCACCCAGGCGTGCTGCGGGGCGGCGGCCTCGCCGTCCTCCGGCTGCCTCCTCTTCTTCTTCTTGCCCGTCAGCCGCGTCTCCTGGCGCTCCTTCTCGTCCTTCTCGTCCTGCTGCTGCTGGGCCAACTGCTCCTTGAGGATCGTCTCCTCGTCCCGCATGGCGCTGTCCACGATGGCGGCGCCCGCCGCGAGCTTGTCCACGAGCTCGTGGCCCTTTGCCAGCAGCTTGGCGCCCGCGGCCGAGTCGGCCACCGTGTGCTTGACCTTGTCTGCCATGCGCTCCGCGAGCGTGAGGCCGCTCGTACCAGCACGAGCGCCCAGTGCGCCACCACCACCGCCGCCCGTCTTCCAGACCGCAGGCCAGATCGTCTCGAGCTCCACGGGGTAGTTACTGCGCACGTGGACGCGGAAGGGCCCCTCCATGCCGCTCTTGTAGGCCGCCACCAGCAGCGTGTACGTGCGCGCCTGGAGCTCGCACTGCACACGCACCTCGCGACTGCGCGTGGGCGCTCCGCTGTGCGCCGCCACGTTCTCCTGGCTCAGTGTCGTGACGCGGCGCGCGCGGTCCTTGTGCGTGCCCTGCGCCACGATGTACACGGCCAGAGGCAGCACTTCCACGGGCGCCACGCCGCGCGCGTCCACCTGCGTGACCGTCACGATCACGTCTGTCGGGCGGGCCACACGCAGCGCAAACTGCGGGTTGTTGTCCAGGCCGGTACAGCTCGGGTTGTGGCGCGTGGGCAGCCCCGAGGCCGTGCTGTCCTGGCGCGAGAAGCTCGCGTGCGTCGAGAGCTCGCGCCATTTGACCGGGTCGTAGTAGCGGCAGACGTAGAGCGCGCGGAAGGCGTGGCAGAAGTCGTCGAAGCTCATCCAGAACGTGTTGTCCTCGCGCGCGTCGCAGCCCGCCGCCACGTGCAGCCGCTTGCGCAGACGCCGCGTCCAGAGGCGCGAGCTGTCGCTCCAGTCGCCCTTCCACTCGGGGTGATCTCCCGGCGGGTTGCGCAGTTGCAGGAGCTGCACGCCGTCCACGTCGCGCACGTCGTAGACGACGTAGCAGGCGTCGAAGACGAGCCCCGAGGCTCGCAGCGCCGGGTCGGCGTGCTCGCTGGGCAGCGACGCCGCGCCCAGCAAGAAGCGATTCGCTCGGAAGAGCTGCAGCTGCTGCCACAGCGTCTTCTTGAGCGCGCCACGAGCCGCGGGCGCCAGGAAGACCTCGTCGCACTCGCAGCCCGAGAGCACCCGCAGCGCGTGGTGCACGTAGCCGCCGCGCTCGAGCGCCGCGTAGCCGCCGTAGTACTTGGCGAAGGCCTTCTCCACGAGCGGCACCCAGAGCTCCTCAAAGTCGCGGCTGTGCGCAAAGGCGGCGCCGGCGCTCGTGGCGGCCACGTCGGCCACTTCGTCCGCCTCGTGCGCCTCGTGCGCCTCTTGCGCGCGCTCGGCCGAGTCGTAGAGCACAGGGAAGAAGTCGTCCACGAGCACGGTCTCCCACTGGCAGTTCTGGAAGAGCCGCAGCGCGTAGGCGCCCGTGAGCGACGTCTGCTTGGTCACAAAGAGCTTGTCGATGAGCGGGTCCACCTTGCCGTCGTCCAGGCCGCCCGAGGCCGCCAGGATGCTCAGCGCACTGAGCAGCCACGCGTCCTGCAGCCGCCCCACGCGCACGTCGTCCGGGTCCGTGCCGCCGTCAAAGAGCCCCGCGGCCACGTTGATGGCCGTCGAGACCTGCCACTGCGGCGCCACCTCGGCTTCCCGCGCGCAGCCCGCGAGCGACGTGGCGTCGGCCGGGAACTCGCGGTCCACGAACTGCAGCGCGCGCCCGCACGCGCCCGGCGTGCACGAGTAGCCCGACTCGATCTCCAGCAGCGCCTCCTGGGCGTTCACGAGCGCTTCGTCGTAGCCTGGCGTGCGCTCTTCCTCCTCCACGAGCACGCCTTCCGCCTCGCGTCGCAGACGTCGCGCCTGGAACTCCTGCACGCGGCGACGACACTGCTCGGCCTCGCGCGGCGCCCAGAAGTCGCGGAGCTCCTGCTGCGCCGCCCGCGCCGCGCGGTCCTCGGCGTCCACGACGGCGTCCACGCGCTCCATCTCGTCGTTGAAGGCGGCCTTGAGCGCGTGGAAGCGCGCGCGCGCGTCGGGCGAGAGCGAGAGCAGCCAGACGGCCACGAGCGGGATGTCGATGCTCGCGAAGGAGCTCGTGCGGAAGACGTTGGCCGGCGGCGACAGGCCGTTGGAGAGCAGCTTGAAGCGGTTCTCGCGCAGGAACTGCTGGAAGCGCACCTTCTCGCGACTCAGCCGCGCGTCCGACGCCGTGAGCATGAGCAGCTGCAGGTGGATCACGCAGCGCGTCTCCTCGTAGAAGGCGCGGTCCAGCGCCGCGTCCAGCGTCGGCAGCGCCACGAGCAGCTCCACGAGGTCTCGCGGGGGCGTCGCCGGCTCTGCGTCCGCTGGCGCCAGTGTGGAGGCGCCACCGCCATTGCCATCGCCACCGCCACCGCCACCGCCACGCTCCAGTTGGTCCGTGCAGTCGTCCGACGCGCCAGTCTCCGCCTGCGCCTCACTCTTCCGGCGCTGGAGCGTCGAGGGCCAGTACTTCCACTGCACGAAGCGCAGCAGACGCCACGGCAGCGTGAGCGCGTACAGGAAGCCAAAGGGCCCCACGGCGCGCCGGAAGACGTCGTCGTAGGCCTCGCGCCACGTGAGCAGCCCGTCCGCACGCGGGACGTCGCGGCCGTGCTTGGCGGTCACAAAGCGGCACTGCCGCTCGGCCTCGTGGATGGCGAGCGCCAAGTCTCCGGCGGTGCGCCGCGGCTCGGGCGGTGGCTCGTCGTCTGGACTGCTCGCTGGCGTCTTGGCGGCCTTCTTGTGCGACGAGAAGGCCTTGGCGGCGCCGCCCCCGTACGCGATGGCCTGGAACTCGAGCTCGGCCTTCTTCTCGCGGCGCTCGAGCTCGACGAACTCGGGGCTCTCGAGCGTGAAGGGCTGGCGGCGGCGGTCCGCCACGTGCTGCGCGGCGTCGCTGGCGTCACGCAGGATCATGTCGTTGACGTACTTGGCGGCGAGCCCCATGTGCACGGGCGTGACGGCGCACAGATGCGCCGTGACGCCCGCACCGGCGAGCAGCACGAGGCTACAGAGCCCGACGCCAAAGCCCAGCGGGTCCACGAGCATGACGCCCGAGACGCCCCAGAGGAAGGCGAGCAGCAGCGCCGTGTAGAGCGGCAGCACGCGCGGCGTCTCGTCCACGACGTTGTTGGAGAAGGCGTTGTAAGAGAAGACGGGGAAGAGGTAGGGCGAGTAGAAGACGGCGTCGTCGGCCGAGCGCTTGGCCACGACCCAGCCCGCCGCGAACCGCAGCGACGACTGCAGCAGCAGCACGACAAAGACGATGGAGAGGCAGTAGAAGACGCCCGCGCCCGACGCGAGCGCCGCCACGAGCGCCGCGGCCGTGCAGCCCGCCACGAGCGCGCGCGCTTGGCGCTCGTAGCGCGGCGCCAAGTACCGGTCGTTGGCGACCCACTTGACGACAAAGTAGGCGACAAAGAGGAAGAGCAAGAGCAGGAAGGAGAGCACGCCGCCGAGCGCCGGGCCCACAAACACGAACATCTCGGCGATCCAGAGCGTCGCGACGCCCAGACACAGGCCCCCCACGCGCCGCAGCTCGCGCGTGAGCACCCAGCCGGCGTCTTGCCAGCGCCAGAGCGTCACGCCCGCGAGCACGAAGGCCGGGTACAGCACGAGCACGGAGAGCACGACGAGCGACTCGACCTGGTTCACGTCGGCCCGCAGCACGTGGAAGAAGAGCACGGCGCCCGTGAGCCAGGCCAGCGCCGCGCTGCCCCCGAGACAGAGCGTCATGTCGCCCGTCCAGGTGGCCGTCTTGAAGTACTTGAGCGTGGGGAAGAGCGTGAAGACGAGCACGTAGGCGCCCGTCCAGACGAGCTGTCCGAGCCACGCGGGCGTCTCCGTGGCCGAGAGCACCATGCCGTAGAGCCAGAGCAGCAGCAGCAGCGCCGCGAAGCAGCCCAGCGTCACGTGGTCCTGCGGCAGCAGGAAGCCCTGGCGGTAGGCCTCGTACAGCGTCATGTGCCCAAAGTCCACGGCCGCGTCGCCCACGCCCCTCGAGCGGCGACGGCCCAGCAGAGGCTTCTCCGCCGCGTCGTCCTGCGCGCTGCTGTCTCCGCCACGCTGCGCGGTCGCCGCGCCCACGTGCTGCACTTCGCTGTACTTGGTGCCTCCTGCGGCTCGTCTGGTACGGGCCCAGAGGCCTCGCAGCCACGCGAAGCGCGGTTTCTTGGTCGGCGTCACGCCCAGCGCCTTGGCGGCGTGCACGTGGCCGTCCGTGCCCTCGGGCACGACCGTGAGGCCCGTGCCGACGCGCGCCAAGGCGTCGACGTCTCCTTTCGCCGAGCCGCTGCTCTGCTTGGCCAGCGCTGCGGCCGTGGCTCTGCCTGGAAGGGCGAGCGGTGGCTTGGCGCTGGCAGCGGCAGCGGCAGTGGAGCTGCTGCTGCGGCTGCTGCTGGAGAGGCCGAGCAGGGCCTTGGGCGGCAGGGCCGGCATCTTGAAGCTCTCGTCGGCGCTATCGTAGACGCTCATGCTGCCTTTGCCCTTGAGCGGCGGCAGCACAAAGGTCTCGCGCAGGAGCTCGGCCTGCTGCTCGAGCGCGGCGGCGGCGTCCTCTGCGCCAAAGCCGCCGTCGTCGTCGTCGTCCAGCGCGTCCTCCTCGTCGTCCTCGGGCGGCCAGACGACGAGGCGGAAGTCGTTCTTGCGCCACTGCACGAACACGGCGAGCGCGAGCATGAGCACGAGCGGCGCGAAGACGGACGTGACGAGCAGGAAGCTCGAGTGCGTGGCCGCGTAGATGAAGAGGCCCGCGCAGATGACGAGCACCTCGGAGGCCGCGGCGAGCATGAAGGGCAGCCGCAGCGGCCGCACGAAGAGGTAGACGTGCATGGCGTAGTCGGACAGGAGCTGCTCCCGCTGCAGGAACAAGGCGCGCGACGTGGCGAGCGCGAGCCCGAGGAAGAGCACGACGAGGAAGGCCAGGACGCCAAAGACCCAGAGCGGCCAGGCCTGCCCCAGCACGGGCACGCGCAGGCTCTCGGAGGCGTCCGCGCCGAAGGCCACGGCCAGCAGCAGGAAGACGTAGAAGAAGGAGAGGACGCCCAGCACGAACTCGGGCGTCGTGCCCACGTCCAGCTGCTGGCGGTTGGACCGCGCGCGCGGCGGGTCGTGGCCGAAGAAGGTCACGCCGCCGGCCTCCTGCTTGTTCATGCGCGGCAGGTTCTTGCCTACAATGTCGCGGCACAGCGCCGAGCCCAGCAGCATGTAGAGCAGCGCGTGGCCCAGGATCCAGTAGCGGCCGCACGTGGCCGCGAGACTCACGCGCACGGAGCTGAGCAGCAGCACGACGTAGCCCGCGGACCAGGCGCTCGCGTGCGGGCCGCGGTGCAGCATGTAGACGCACAGGTCCACGAGCGCGAGCGTGAGCGCCGTGCCCACGGCCTGCGCCGCAAAGGCCGTGCGCGCGGCCGCCATGACGCAGTAGAGCGCCAGCGTGGCCAACGCGCAGGCGTAGCAGCGGCGGTTGGCCCGCCTTCGCGCCCCCGCGGGCGTCACGAAGGCGCTCTGCAGGATGTCGGCGTGCTCGAGCCCCGGCAGAGACTGCTCCACCGTGTAGTGGTCGCCCAGGAGCGCGGCAAAGGCCGAGCGCGTGCGCGTGCTGGCCGTCGAGCTGGCCTCGGCCTCGGCCTGGGCCTCGCCCTTGGCCGCGGCCAGCTTGAGGCCGAGCGTGCCGAGGTTGCGGAACTTGCTCTTGAGCGTCGTGGCCTTCTTGGCGGCGGCCACGACGGCCAGCACCTGCGCGAGCGACTTGGCGAGCTTGGCGTCGTTGGTAAAGGCGAGCCAGAGCAGCGGCAGCATGTTGAGCGTGAGGCAAACGGCCGAGAGCGACAAGAAGTCGAGGTCCTGGCCGCCCACGAAGACGCGCGGGTCGGCGAACGTGGCCGAGAGCAAGAAGGCGAGGGCGGCCAGGAAGGCCAGCGCCAGGAGCCGCAGCGTGTGCGCCGTCATGCGCCAGCCCGTGCGCGCCCAGGCCGCGGCGCCGTAGCCGCCCGCGAGCGCGGCGGTCCCCAGGAAGACGAGGCCGAAGCCCAGCGCGGGAGGCGTGACCAGCACGATGCACGTGACGCCCCAGGCCAGCAGCAGCAGCACGGGCGCGGCCAGCGCCAGCCGCACGGCGCCGCATGCGTAGAAGAGGCGGCGACGGAACTGCGCGCCGTCGCCGGGGCACGACAAGAGCTGCGCCACAATGTCGCGCTCGGGCGTAGAGACCTTGTGCGCCAGGAAGGACTGCACGCGGTCGAGCCGCCAGTGCATGCGGCGCAGGTAGCGCAGCGCGAGCGCCAGCAGGAAGGCCAGGCTGGGCACGAACTGCAGCGACACGTGCAGCAGGCGCGCGCTGTCGAGCGCCTTGGAGTACACGGCCTTGACCACGTCGCGCGTCTCGTGCGGCACGGCCACCACAAAATACATGCTGGGCAGGCTGTCCGTGGCGTTGGCCGGCACGTTGGCGCCCAGCACGACGCCCGCGCGCCCCGCGTCGCCGTACGCGTTCACGGCGTGCGCCGACACGTTGCGCGCCACGGCGCGGAAGTCGTCGGGCACGCCGGCGAGCTGCGCGTACTCGCGCGTGAGCGTCCAGCCGGCGCTGTCGCCGAGCCAGGCGGGCCGCGGCTCCGGGTTGCTCGCGTCCGGCTCGCGGCGGAACACGAAGAGCTGCGCGGCAAAGTTGAGCGTCACGCGCGCGTAGGGCGCGAAGCCGTATGCCGCCTCGAGCGACGTGTTGCCGCGGTGGTTGGCGGACGCGCTGTCCGGGCGCACGAGCAGCCCGCCCTGCGCCGCGTCCATGCGGTAGTAGCTCAGGAGCTGCGTGTCCGAGGCGGCGTAGACGCGGCCGTAGAGCCACGACGGCTCGTCCGGGAAGTAGCCGCCCATGCCGCCCAGCACGGCCGCGCCCGAGACGAACACGTCCTCCGTGCGCATCTGAAAGGGCACGGCCGTCATGCGCAGGCGCAAGCACGGCGTGGTGCTCTCGTCGTCGCTACAGCCGCCGCCCGTGGCGCTCAAGGGCAGCCAGAGCTCCTCCACGCAGAGCGGCTGACGCGGCATGGCCCACGAGGACGCGTCCGCCGTGGGCACGCGCTGCTCGAGCGCCGAGAAGGCCGAGCAGTAGATCGCGTGCAGTGTCACTTGCGCCACGAGGTCGTCGCCGAACTCGAGCCCCGAGTCACGGTCCAGTACGCGCAGCGTGATCTCCGTGCCCGCCGGCCGGAAGCCAAAGTGCAGGTCGCGCACCACGTCGCCCGCGGCCGTGCAGCCCGGCTCGACGCACGGCGCCCAGCGCGGGTTGAGCGAGTTCCACACGACGCCCGACGTGCGCACGTTGTCTCCGATGCTCGCTTCCACGTACGCGTCCGTCTCGCGGCCGGCCAGCCCGAAGCCATCCAGGTCGGGCAGGTGCTTCATCTCCACGACCGTGAGCGTGAGGTTGCCGCCCGCCGCCGCGTACTGCCCGCCATCCGGACAGTTGCGCGCGCCGCCCGTGCACGAGAAGGCCGTGAGCTCCTGCGTGCTCGAGTAGCGCGGGTCCGGGAAGCCCAGCGCGTCCGTGGTCTGCGTCGTCACTGGACGCAGCAGCCCGCAGAGCGCCACAGCCAGCAGCAGCGCCGCCCGAGCGCGGCCTTGGCGTCCGAGCCGCATGACCAAGCGCAGCAGCAGGGGCACTAGCTCTGCATGCCAAAGAGGCGAGCGCCAAGAGACGCCCAGGCCGTCGCTTTCCGTTACGCGTCGGCAGGCAACGGGTCAAGAAGGAGGAAGAGACGCACTTGAGGCTTAGATTAATATGCGCGGCGACGGCGCTAGAGTACGGGGGGCGACGGGGCTCAGAGAGGGCGGGCAGCTACATGGGCTTGCGGCTGTGCAGCAGCGCCAAAGGCACGGGCGACTGCGTCGAGGCCGTGCGGATGGGCGTCCAGTCGCGGCCAAAGTGCTCGCCCGCGTGGCCGAGAGAGGCCTGCAGCTGCAGGTCCCAGCCCGAGAGCTCGGCGAAGACGCCCGAGAGCGCGTCGTCCTCGCCGTGCAGCACGAGCTGGCGGCCCAGCTCGGCCTTGCTGAGCTCATTGACGTCCTTGAGCAGCCCGAGCTCCAGGTCGTCGAGCAGCACGGCGCCCACCATGTCGCCCCAGATTTCGCTGCCGGGCGCCGAGAGCACGTCCAGCGTGCGCAGCAGCGCCACGTTGGCGGCGCGCGAGAGGTACATGAGCAGCTCCTCCATGACCCAGAAGGTGGGCACGCGCGGGTCGAAGCCGCTCGAGAGCAGCACCTCCTCCCAGTTGAAGGCGTTCAGGTCGGCCACGAGGCAGTCGTGGCGCGCCGCCACGAGCGACGCGTCCAGGCCCGCCAGCACGGCCTTCTTGTGCGCAAAGAGCTCGGCGCACTGGTCCAGCTCGAAGACGTGGCACCCGCGCAGCGACTCGAGGCGGAAGGCGCGCGTGTCGAGCCCGGCGCCCAGCAGCACCACCTGCGTGATCTCGGGCGCGCGCTGCGCCAGCGCCTCGTCCAGGTAGCGCGCGCGCAGCGCCACGAGCAACTCGGGCGACGGCTGGTTCTGCGCCCACTTGCGGATGCGCGGCGCCAGCTTGGGCGCCACCTGGCGCGTGAGCGGCTCGGCGAACGCGTCGCTCACGACGCGGTCGGGCCGCTCGTGCTCCAGGGCGCGCATGTACGTGTCCATGAAGCAGAGGAACTGCGCAAAGTCCTCGGCCTGCATCTTGTCCGCGGCGCCGCCGGCGTCTCCCGCCGCGTCGGGCGCGCCCTGCGTCAGCTGCGACGCCAGTGCGCGGGTGGCCGCTCCTCCGTCCGACATGTTTGTGCTGTGTCTTCTTCTTCTTCTACTACTACTTCTCTCTCTCTCGCTCTCTTGCTGCTGCTGCTGGGCGTGGCGGCGGCGTGTGCGCTTGGAGGGGACTTGGGCAATGAGGCCAGCGCGCCGTGCCATTCACGGCGGGTATCGCCGCCCGACCACTTGGCCAAGATGCCATGATCCGGAAGGCCTCTCTGCGCATGTGCGTGCGTGCTGGGCTCCCAGCACTCGGCCGGCGCAAAAAGGCCGCCAGTGGGACGCCCGGAGATCGGATGCCCCGCAGAACGCCATGTCCGCGGGGTGCGGGGCTGCACGGCGGAAGCCTTTGTAGCCGGATGCAGCAGTGCATATCCTGTGGAAACGCATATCTCAAGAGTGCACGTGAGACGCGGGGCTATTCCGTATCTTTAGCTCCCGCCTCGACGCATCCTTGCGAGCGCCGCCTTCCAGGCTCCAGGCATGGAGCGCCATGGCCGCTTGCACGGGCCCCAGACAGAGACCAGAGCGCTGGCAGCTGCACCCGCCTGGCGCCATTGCTGTCGCCATGGCCGCCCGCCGCGGCCGTCCAGGACCAGCATGCAGCAGCGTGCCATGCGTCTGCCTGAGCCCCGGAGTCCGTCGCGTTCGGGCTGACGTGGCGGCGCGCAAGTGATCTGTGGTCACTGCCGCTTCGTCTGCGTGCGGCAGGATTTGACCTGCAGACGGCGCTGACGTGGCGAGGCGGCACTCGGCTGGACTGGGGGCGCTGCCAACTTGAAGCTGCCGGATGCTTGACAGCGAGCGAGCGAGCGAGCGAACCCCGCGTTGTAACTCACGTCTGGACCAGCTCCGGTGCCTTGGCCAGGCCGGCGGGAAGCTCGACCGGGGCTTGTCGATTTGCACGAGACACATCCAGGCGAGACGGCGACTGGAGCGCCCGAGCGCAGCCAGGGCTTCCGATTATGGCATGTATGCGTCCCTAGGTGATGGAGCGAAGATAAGTAACCGATGCAGACCGCATTGGCCGAAGTAAGTGGTGGCAAGACGATGCATTATCGATGCAGCAAAGGAAAGCACATTGCCAAAAGGCTGCAACGACCTAGCGAATGCTATCTGCCGTGCGCACATGCCAAAGCGCGCTGATCTCACGGAGAAAAAGCAACCTCTCCCGGGTAATTGGGGGCAGGCTGTTGCGCTCCTACCCCAACGTGGTTCACGCAATACTGAAGAAGCGTTCCACGACGTTGGACGTAGCTGGGACCGATGGGATCAGTGCATAGCTCACCCCAGCAGTTCCAAGGCGGCGACTCTTCTGAACGAGTCGACGTCAGCTGGAGCGTCAACTCGGGTTGGGCCGGGCGCAGAACAAAGGGTCGTAGCGCAGTGCATTCGGCGCGGGCCAGCCTGCTTGCTTCTTGGTTGAGGACTCGTGCACAGCCCTGCTCGATGCACGCGGGACTGGCATCCGCAAACGCAACAAAAGTAGTTAAAAGCAGATACAGCAAGAAGCACCAGACAAATGCATAACCGTGCCAAGATAGCTCGCGTAGGCCATCAAACCAGACCCGTCCGACCAGGAGTGTCTTAGTGCGACGTTGAAGCGCACTTCCACGTCGTCTTCATGTGCACGCATCTGCCAAATTGGGTCGATGACTGGCACAGCCAACTAGCGGCACATGCATCAGCGTGGCGAGACGGCGGTCGACCTAGCAGTTGTCTCCCACGAAAAAGAGCGTCTGGTTAATCGTCTTGCCGTAGTCGCGCTGTAGCATTGTCGCTAGGTGAGACGCGGCGGAGTCATCGTCTCCAGGCTCGGCGACGAGCGGAGCCATGCTAAGGAGGGGGCACTTCGCCACACCGCCCAAGGCAAAGACGGCGATGTACTCCGAGGCATGGCTCCATCAAGAACGTCCTCCTTTGGGCTTGTGCGACTTATTACACCACCACCGCCAGCCACCATTTCAAAATTTGACCAATCGCTGCTTCGTAGTATTATGAATATTATCCAATCACATTTCAGAAGGAGGCGAAACACCGCCACGTCCTCCAACAGCTTGCACACAAACCAACCACCGACTTCTCTGCCCCGACAACCAGCCAACCCTCCGAACGATGCCACGCCAACTCGC
>JAADYJ010001063.1:0-11308 GCA_023338205.1 Halophytophthora polymorphica
TACTCGGCGAAGTCTTCAACAAGACCCGCCGCGTGCTGCCGAGCAAGCTGAAGCTCGACGGGTTCGGTGAGAGGTTGCAGCTGGCCGTCGAGTACGACGGCCGCCAGCACAGGTTGTTCACATTGTTGCGTGCAGTGCTGCTAACTGGCCATGCGTCCCATGAAGCGAGTGGGTGCCCTTCTTCCATCCTACTCCCGAAGCGTGGTTTGCGCAGATCGAAAGGGGTCGAGATTAAGCGTCTCGATGCTGTAACGCTCAAGATCAGACTGATCACGGTTCACCACACTCTGAAGACTGCGCGGCATGAAGTTTGACTTCCCCGACCAAGACTGGGTGGCTCCCGATGCGGTGTTGGAGTTGCGTAGGGCCGTAGCTACAGAGGCGACGTTTTGAGCTGCATTGGCGCGGGACAACGCGGCCATGGTGTTGGCGGCGAAACGCGCGCCCCCACCCAAGCGAGGTCGTCCAGTTTCACCGCTGTGGAAGGAGATGTCGGGGTCCAAGGTCCGGAGTTCCAGCGCTATCTGTGGGTACTGCTACCGAGTCGTGATACTGTACCATCGAGCAGCTTTGGTGACCACACACCTCGACCGATGCGAAGCCTTCCAGGCCGCGACACAGTTGGGGCCAACCTCTTATCCTGCTCCCGCCAAGGTCTCGAGGCGGCCCAAATACAAGCTCCAGCGCCTCATCCTGCGTCGGTCCGTTACTGCGTTGAAGCCATATGAGGCACACGGCCAAGCTGAAGGAGCTGTGTGTGACGAGCGGCTGTCACTCGTGACGCGCTGTCATCCATCTCCTTTTGCGTGCGGGTGTCGTTTACTCCGGCCACCCGGACACGAGGCGGGCCCTTCTACCGCTGCATTCAAGCACCCGAGTCTCGCTACGCACCCGAGTCTCGCTACGCACCCGAAAAGAGCCATGGTGTCTGCAAGTGAAGCCTGAAAAGCCCGTTTGTCGCGAGCATGCAACTGTCAGTGAAAGTGGAGCCATGTTGGACTAGCTCCGCGATTTCCGGCCGCGTCATGGATAATTGATGTTCTGTGTGAGCGCGGACGTGATGCGTCCAATCGGAAAGAGCAGCTCTAGGGCAAGCCAGAGCGCTGCACATGCTTGAGCGGCGGTTTCCAGGCACCTACAGCTCCCTGCATCTCTACGGTGTCGCCTCTGTGTCGTCACGGTACACAAGCGACAGCTTGGCCATCGCTGCACCCTTTCAAGATCGTTCCCAGCCATTTGTCAACAATGACGCGCGCTTATTGGTTCAAACGTCGCTCGATCGAGTCGTTTTCTCCAATCATATTGGTCTTGACGCCAAGTACGTCAGCAACGGTGGCGTGGCCCACAACGCGAGGACGAGTGCGTCAATAACACCAGCAAATATAGACAGACGCCCGATCAGATCCCTCACTGCTGCTGGTCCAAGGCATCGCAGCCTTCATGCTCGCTGTCTCTCGTCTACCACGACCAGATCCTAGTCCGCCAAGCCGATTCTTCTTGCCGCACACGTAGCTTCCCAGGCGCTAAAGCAACGCGGTGGCAGCTCTGTCGCTCGCCGACCGCGACACGATGGCACCACCGCCACACCACCCACGCTCACCACGCGCCCATGGCACAGCGACGCACTCTACCAACACTATGTTCGTCTACACCAAGTTCGTCATGGCGTCAGCGCGCGCTACAACCGCCGCAGCGGCCGCTATGATGGCCACCAGTTCCTCGGGTGTATCGGAGCTCAAGGCGCTGCACGCGGCGGCGTCGGCCTTGAGCTCGCCGCGCTTGACCAGTGCACGCAGAGGATCCAACGCGGGCGTTACACCTCGCGACAAGAAGGCGTTGATTCATGCAGGCAGCGGAAGACCCCACACCGTGGGCGTGACCTCGCCACGGTCGACACTAACTTCTCCGCGAGGAAGTGTCACGAATGCTAAGCTCCCAGTCTTGGGGAGGCTACCCAGCCAGACAGAACATAATGGCGATGGCAATGATGACGGAGACAACAACGAACCGGAGACGCGGCCACGAACGGCCCAAGGACCGACCACACTGGCGCCTCTCGGTCCTGGCGGAGACCGCGAGGTCTTTCCGGCCTGGATCCGCGAGCGCAAAGACTTCCAGGTCTTCTTCCCGCGCTTCTCGGATCGCGTGATTACCGATGAGGAGATCATGATGCAGGGCGTGCCCAAGGAGCCCAGCGAGCGCAACATCGTCGAGCTGCAGTGCCTCGCGCGCTGGATCATGAAGATCCCGTCCATGGCCACCTTCCTGGACCTTAACCAGGCCACGGAGATCGCCAAGCTCGCGCGCTACCGTGTCTTTCGACCACACGAGTATGTCTTCCGGAAGGGTGACAAGGGCGACGCCTGCTACCTCGTGCTGGGCGGCGAGGTGAACGTGCTCATCGACGGCGAGAAGGTGGCCACCGTCACCAAGAACTCGGCATTCGGCGACATTGCATTGCAGCTAGAAAATGCCACGCGCGGCGCCGACGTACAGGCCGCGCTCCCACCTGCACCAGCAAATGCCGCAGTTCTGGCGCCGGCGAGCAGCGCGAACGGTGCACAGCCTGTCGTAGGCACCGAGGTGCTCATGATCATGGCCGAGGACTACCACAAGACACTTGCCCGGTGCCAGACACGGCGTCGTAAGCACCTCATCAACTGGCTGCACACGGAGGTGACGCTCTTCCGCGACTGTGTGGAGAGCAAGTTGCACTTCTTCGAGCTCGTGTCCATTGATGTGCCACTCAAGAAAGGCGAAGTTCTCTACTCGCAGGGTGAATCCGTCGGAGCTTTCTACGTCGTGCGTTCCGGCCGCGTGAGGTTGGAGGTGGACATCCAGTACGAGCGCCGCCACCGCTGGCCGTGCGGCAAGCATGCGTGGAAGCAACAGGTGCACGCCGTGCGCTCCCGTGTCCCGTTCCATACGGAGGAGAGCGCCGGGTTCTTCGGCTTTGAGATGTTCGTGGAGGGCCAACAGACGCGCGCGTACACGGCCGTGGCCGACTCCGACTCGGTGGAGCTCGTGGCGCTCAACCGCGTCGACTGCTTCTCACCCTACTTCTCCTTCACGCCACGCGCGCTGGACCGCATCCACGACAAGCACGACAAGTGTCGAGATAAGGCGCTTCGCCAAGTGCACCAGCAACTGCACGCCTTCCGCAAGCACCAGTCGCAGTCTGCTGCCGCAAGCAAGAGCGCCCATGACAAGCGCGCCGCCGTCCGCGTGCAGCGCAAGTTCCCACAGTCACGTGAGACACCCGAGTTCCAGTTCCCATGCCTGCGTCCCGCCAACTGGGAGGCCCCCAACGATGCGGTGCGCGCGCTGCAGCAGGCTTGTCAGTGAGGTTGCCTCTGGGGGATATCGACATGGCTACACTCTTGATGGACATCAAGATGGATACTTACTCAAATCCGGAAGAGCTGCTCCATGAAGAGACGGTGGACGGGACACACTATCGAACGGGCCGCACGGGTGGATATTTAACTGAGAAGCGACGTGACGGCCTGCAACCCGGGTCAGGCTGGACACGCAAGCAAGTGGAGCGCAACTTCGATGTTTGCCGCTGGACCTTGCGCTTCTTGGTCGAGTTCGGGATGCGCCATACACCCTTTCGAATGCTTCAGCCAATTCGACAGGGATGCTAGGCGCATTCATTGCAACAGAGCGCCACGATGAAAGCGGTGCCTCGCGCTCTCATGCTCCAAGTAAGCACACGCCCACCCCGTCCAGCTGCAAGCCAAGACGACAAGCAGGGGCACGCAGACCTGCACACCCAACTTCAACCTCAAGTGTTTGAAACACTTCGACAAAATGCGCTCCACCTCTATTGCACTCGTCCGAGGAATCCGCCTCAAAAGTGCACGTCGTGTCAACATCTGATGGTTCAACGAGCATAGACGCGGGCACGGTGTACTTGGTTTTTGTAAGTCGCCACACTTTTACTTTTCGAGCACCTGATTGAATTCGCTCCCATACAAAAACCAAGTACAACGTCCGCTGATCGGAATTTCCGGAATTTCCGATCAGCGAACGTTGTACTTGGTTTTTGTATGGTATCATCGACTGTAACTTCAACCGTGATTTAAACACGAAAACCTGTTTTAATCACAAAAGCCGCGCCCACCACCGTTTTCCACTGTTCATTTTCCATTTTCGCGTCCGAGTATCCGTCGCTTGCGTCCGTCGGCGTGTCCTGCTTCTTGCCCCCGCCAATGATGTCTGCGCGGCTGCTGCGGCGCTCGCTGCTGCCCTCGCGCGCCCGCGCGCCGCCCGCGGCGCTGCGCTTCCTGCAGACGCAGTCGCCGCCGCGCGAGAAGCTGTTCGACAAGATCCTGGTGGCCAACCGCGGCGAGATCGCAGTGCGCGTCATGCGCACGTGCAAACGCTTGGGCATCAAGACCGTGGCCGTGTACTCGGAGCCGGACGTGAACTCTGTGGCCGTGCGCATGGCCGACGAGGCCGTGTGCGTGGGCCCGGCGCCGTCCAGCCAGAGCTACCTGAGCATCCCCAAGATCGTGGAGGCCGTCAAGGCCACGGGCGCGCAAGCGGTGCACCCGGGCTACGGCTTTTTGTCGGAGAACAAGGACTTCTGCGAGGCTCTGGAGGAGCTGGGCGTGGCCTTCATCGGGCCCGGCCACGAGGCCATCCAGGCTATGGGCGACAAGATCGAGTCCAAGCAACTGGCGCTGGACGCCGGGGTGAACACGATCCCGGGCTTCCTGGGCGAGATCGACACACCCGAGGACGCCATCCGCGTGGCCAATGACATTGGCTACCCTGTGATGATCAAGGCTAGCGCCGGCGGCGGCGGTAAGGGCATGCGCATCGCCTACACGGACGACGAAGTGCGCATGGGCTACCGGTTGTCCAAGGAAGAGGCTGCCAGCAGCTTCGGCGACGACCGCATGTTCGTGGAGAAGTTCATCGAGGACCCGCGCCACATTGAGATCCAGCTGATCGCCGACTCGCACGGCAACGTGGTGCCGCTGCCGGAGCGCGAGTGCTCCATCCAGCGGCGCAACCAGAAGGTCATCGAGGAGGCCCCCAGCGTGCTGCTGGACCCGGAGACGCGGCAGGCCATGGGCAAACAGGCCTCCATGCTGGCCAAGAAGGTGGGCTACGTGAGTGCCGGCACGGTGGAGTTCCTGTGCGACAAGCACAAGAACTTCTACTTCCTCGAGATGAACACGCGTCTGCAGGTGGAGCACCCGGTCACGGAGCTCATTTCGCACGTGGACCTCGTGGAGCAGATGATCCGCGTGGCGGCAGGCCACAAGCTGCCCAAGGAGTTGCTCTCTGGGCCTGTCCAGATCCACGGCTGGGCCATGGAGAGCCGCGTGTACGCTGAGGACCCTCTGCGTGGCTTCCTGCCGTCCATCGGAAGACTCCTCAAGTACGAGGAGCCCGTGCACCTCCCGGGTGTGCGCGTGGACTCGGGCGTGAGCGAAGGCAGTGACATCTCTATGTTCTATGACCCCATGATCTCCAAGCTCATCACGTACGGCAAGGACCGCGCTGAGTGTCTGGACCGTATGAAGACAGCGCTGGACAACTACGTGATCCGCGGCCCGGGCAACAACGTCTGCTTCCTGCAGGACGTCTTCCGCCACCCGCGCTTCGTTAGCGGCAAGATCACCACCAAGTTCATCGAGGAGGAGTACCCAGAGGGCTTCGAGGGCGTGCAGCTCTCTTCTGCGGAGACGCAGGATCTCGTCGTGGCTGGTGCCATCATGCATCTGCAGAAGGCGCACGCGGCCACCAACATCTCGGGCCGAATCTCCGCTGCTCCGGCTAACGGGTACCCTTCGTTCGACGTTATCAACGAGGACGAATTGGAGTTTGTTGCGGGCCACGTGGGCGTCGTGCCGCGTCTGCGTGTGCTGACACCGGGTTTGTCGCCGGAGGAACTCATCGCGCTTGCGGACCGCAATGGGCTGGGGAAAGTAGGCGAGACGCTGTACGTGAGCGTCGACGGACCCTTCGGCGAGCCTACGCCCGTGGTGGTGGTGGAGCTGGAAATGGAGAACGCGCGCCACCGCACGGAGACGGCGACACTGGCACACGCAGGTGGCAAGTGGCACGTGGTGAGCGGCGTGGAGTGGCCGGTGAACCACCCGCTGTTCAAGGCGTCGTACACGAAGCAGGACAATCCGGACAGCACGTTGCTGGCGTCGCAGCTGCTGGAGGCACTGCCTGAGGGCTTCCGGTTGCAGTTCCACGGCGCTGTGAAGGACGTGGTTGTGCGCAACGAACTGGAGGCCAAATACGCGCGGTATATGCTGGCCAAGCCTGAGATCGACACGTCCAACCTGCTGCTGTGTCCGATGCCTGGTATGCTGGTGTCGGTGGCCGTGCAGGCCGGCCAGCACGTGGAGCTGGGCCAGGAGCTGGCGGTCGTGGAGGCCATGAAGATGCAGAACGTGCTGCGCTCCGAGAAGAAGGGCGTGATCAAGGCCATCCTACACGACGCTGGCGCCTCGCTCAAGGTGGACGAGACCATTCTCGAGTACGAGTGAACGAACCTGCGATCGGGAGGAAGGAGTCCTGCCGGTCCGAACTGTGTGACAGACGAACGAGGTCGACAAGAAAAGACACGAAAACGCATGCGTGGTGGTGAAGTACAAGCTAGTAAATCGACGGGAGGCAGGAGAACCGGTAACGACTTGGCCCCGAAAGATCTCTTGCAGTGAGCTCACGCGATCTTGTGCACGTAGATCCACGGCGTGACGCTTCGTAAGGCTGCGAGCCGCCCGCGTCCTGACATTTCGGATCCAGCAGCGTCCGCGTCAAGCCCAAACACATGACTAGATCCCAGCCTCAAGGAGCGACGTGGCTCCCTGTGGTTATCAGCCTCATGCTGCTGCTTCTTGCGGCCAAGAGCACCCAAGCTGCTGATTCGCAGGTGTATCTGTTGCACACGGACTCGGCCTGTGCGTCGACGCCCACCCTTGTGGGGTTCCAGACGTCGTCGTCGTCCTGCTCCGCCAGTAGCGAGTGCTCGAGTGCGGATGCTGACGGCCTCTATTGGAGCCAAGCGTGTGCGACGGCGGACTACGCCGCGATGGCCAGTTTGGCCTTCGCGGGTCAGTCGTACCTTGTGATGGAGATCTTCGACTCGATCGCGGAGGCGGACGCGTGCTCGACGCTGCTCTCGGGCGTGGCCTTCCTGGCGGACGGCAGCTGCTTGGCCACCGACAACACACTTTCTAGTGTGCGGGCGTCGTTGAACGATGACGGCTCGGCTTCGCTGGAGACGTATCGCGGCGTGAGTTGCAGTGGCGACATCGTCAAAAACAGCTCCGTGTCCAGCTCAGACTTGGCTGCTCATTCGTGCGTCGACGGAGCACTCAAGTTCTACTCCAGTGGTGCCACGTCGGGGACGACGACGACAACGTCTACAGCAGCGGCGCGATTGTGGAGCGTTGGTGGACTCGTATCTACCGTCGTGGGTCCCGCGCTTGGATTCCTGCACTCGTGACCCCTACTCCTACTGTCGAAGTAGTTTTACTCCCCAAACTCATACTGGAAGAGGAATACATTTCACAGTCGCCTCCACACGATAGCGGCGCCGACAAGGAATACCCCGAGCATGGCGATGAAGGCCTCAGCCGCAGCAGTGCTGGACAGGAAGCCGCACGTGTGCGAATCCGAGCTGTGCGTGCTAGAAGAGTCCTCCGCGGCATCCAGGATGCTTGAAGTTGAGCTGTTATCTGCATTGCTGGTGTTGGGGGTGGTGCCATTTGCACAGCTCGAGTAGAACTTGTTCTTCCCATGCAGATTCGTGTGGTTCTCAACGTCGTGGTTGGCGAGTACGAGGCCCTTCAATGGCGCGTCGTGGCATCCAGGAGCGTCGAAGAACTCCAGCGAGGCTGAGCCATCATCGCGCAACATGGCAATCGCAGTGGCGTAGCTGGAGTTGGAGTAGCCCACATAGGAACCATCGGCGAGAAATACGCTGGCCCCGATGAATGTATCGCAGTCACCTTCCTCGAACATGTTGAGCAGGAGGTAGTCAACGTCGCGGAAGGCGTATTCATGGCGACTCCACGTTGATGCCGTGCTAGAGCCATCGACAGAGCAGTCAGCGGTCGTAAAGCGGGAGTCTGCGCCAACTATAATGGCTGAGCAAGTCACTGGCTCGCCCTGTTCTTGGTCTTCGACAAAGGCCAGGACGACGGAAACACCGCTGCATTGGTTGTCCACGAAGATCGTGTCAGCCTGGATCGCGCTTACAACGACATTTAGACCAGCCGTTGCAATTGTAACTAGCATGGCGGCTTGAATGGACTGTCGGTGAAGAAAGCTCATGGTACCCGCTTGGACTGTCAAGTTGCTCTGTGCTCGCATCGACCTGGCCAAGATTTGGGAAGTGCGTGTCAGCAGCTATCTTCTCTCTGGTAGGCAGAATGCCTTTGGTAATGGTTGCTCGGGCCCGCGGATGCAACCAGCACCCTGCTGAATTGGCAGTGGTTCATGGAGCTTCCAGTCGTGATCCATGCTTGGCGGCGATGAAAGCGATGACTGACGCGTCCATGGTGCGCTAGAGAGACACTCTCGCACTGCCACTACGCTAGGATCTACAGAGTGGCGGCCAATGATCACGGCTCCGTTAAAGTAAATCCCGCGCGTGTGCGCCAAGTGGCAGGGAACAAGCGCTGTTGCAGTGCGCGTTCGCCTCGATCTTGATCATGAGTACTACAAACCTGAAAGTGACCCTCGATCTTCGTCACATCAAACCATTCCGCCCAGGTCGTAGTCCCCTCGCGAGTTGGGCGGCGTTATCCACACTCAAAAAGCACAATGGGAGTTGATAAAAGGTAGGCAAAGCTGATGCCGATGATAGCACCCGTGCTCACACTCCGTCCTTCACCCTTGGGGCTGGTGGAGTCCGCTGTGGATGGTTCACTGGTGCTCGTTTGATCAGCTGCTGCTGCGATGGAAGTCGTGTCGGGTTCACTGTAATTCCCACCTCTGATAACGGCAGCGAGGGAGTTGTCAACATCCAAGTCTTGCCCGCCAACACTACTGTTGTTGGATTCCTCTGTGCTGGCGTTCGCGGCGCTGCTGTCATTGGGGCCAGTGCTTGTTTTGAAGACGAGGTTGTTGTGGTAGAACGAGTTGTTCGCAATGCTCTCGTTGCCAGGAGACCAACTCGTGCTCGGGGCCCCCTCACAGTGTTGTTGTATACCCTGAAAGACGCCGAACCATTGGCCTGAAGCACTGCAATCACGGAGACGTCCGATCCTGGCGAGACTTGGCAAAACTGACACCAAATACGCCGCGGCCGACAAGAACGCCCCGCAGCCGTCCGTGTACGATTCGAGAAGTAAGTAGCTGACCCTGCCGAACGCGTCGTTGGCATACTCGTTAGCATTCTACGCCGAGCAGCTAGCGATCGAACAGATGCTCGAGCTATCGCTCGAGGAGAAGGCACTGCAAGTCGCGTTTCCACATTTGACGCTCGGGAGGATCGACACGTCAGCGGTGGTCCGATACACCACGAGCTCGGGTAGAAGTTGATGGAAACCATCCAGATCGTTGTTGATGAGTGCGAGTCAGTCGTCAGAGTCAGCCCCAGCAGGCACAGCCGACCTCCGGGTTTCATGCCATCGACTGCCACGAGAGTTTAGGTCGTCCTCGCTGGCGTGGTACCAAGGCTGTCTCCGACATTGTTGAGTGGCCCTAGCGCCCACGTGCACGCTTCGACTTTGGAGACGGGGAGTCTGCAGATATAAGTAGCGACCCGAGTGGGGTTCCCGACTTGTGAGGTAGATGGAGGAGAAATCTGGGGGCCGTGGACTGACGTCAGCGTGCCAAGTCGCAGAAGAAAACGTTGAGAGATGACGATAGGGCGTCGTCGCCCTCAGGCTTCCGCACGAGAACCTACCGAAGGTCGTCAAGCTCGCTCGGCAGAGCTTTCGCAACCTCATCTGCCACGAGGATACAGACTTGCTCTACGCGTCTGGTGCGTAGATGCCGTGCAAAGCCTTTTCACCTTTGCACTGGAAGGGCATTCAACTCCGCGGCTGACCGCGGAGGACACGCAAGCCTCGTCTGGTGGCGTTGCACACCAGACTGCGTCTGAACGAGCATGTTTACTCGCTCAAACCCGTCGGCTAGCGAGTGATCAGTCTCGCTAGTCGACTGGCTATCATCCCGAATGACGGCGGGTCCGTCATCAGCAAGACGTTGATGGTGCGCCGTTCCGGATGGCAGCGGCCCACGCTCAGGCCGGCCTGAGTGTGCCTTTGTACGGAGGGCCAGGCCGGTCCGTGCTTATCGTTGGACACGACCCGACAATTGACACGCTTTCTCGCACCTTTGGGTCCGACCCAAAGGATGCGGTGTTCGCGCGCGAGCCCGGCTCGCTGCGCCTTTGTAGATCTTGCCTCCTCAGGCCCGGCCTGGGGAGGGTTCCGTCTTGCCTTCACGGACCCGGTCCGTGAAGGGGTCGCCTCAGGCCCAGCCTCGGCGTGCGCACGCTCCCGGAGCTGCGACTTTTTCGCTCTCCTCCGCTGCCTGCGTCCGGCAGCGGTGCTTCCAGCCCCTTGGGCTTCGCACGGTCGCATCCGACGTGGTGTTCACGTCGGCGGTGCTGACAGGGCCATCGCTCACTGTCGCGCAGGCGACTGGGGCGAGGGCGCTAACGTTCTCGTCGCCAAAGCCAGAGATAGACTGGTTGCTCCAGTCTATCCGCGGTGCATGCCGTGCCAGCCACGGCATGCCGAGGATCATCTGGAATTTCTCGTCCAAGTCCAGGGCGAGGAAATCCTCAGTGATGGCCCGGCCTTCACTGCGGAAGCGTATGCGCACCATACGCTTCTGGGTCTCAATGAGAGAGCTTGTGGCCAGACGGAACACAAGCTTTCCATGAGGAGCGTCACACTCCTCATGACTGAAGCCTCGAAGGCTTCGCGCTCGAACAAAATTGTTCGAGGCGCCCGAATCGACCAGTGCGTGTGCGGACTTACCGCACACGGCTAACTCCAAGACCACAAGCCCGGCTCGGCGGTCTTGTTCCTCACTGCGGCCATCACATGTCCGACATCGACATGCGATGCCGCCGTACTAGTAGGGCGCCCCGCGCCTACTGGTGGCCTGCGTTTTTTTGGCTTTCCGTGCCAGCGGGGGTTGCTGGCACGGCTTCGAGGAGCATCCCTCGAAGTGACTGGCGCCGCTACGCACTCGCGTGCGTAGTGGCCAACGCGGCCACAGCGAAAGCACCGCTGTGTGCCCTTGCTTCTCGCCTGCTGCCTCGGGGCAGCAGAAGCAACCGAAAGGTCCATCGGTTCCGGACCGTCCGGAA
>JAADYJ010001064.1:0-11307 GCA_023338205.1 Halophytophthora polymorphica
CCATAAGCACGTCGACGCGTCGGAGCCGAAACTATGCGGTTGCGTTGCGCCTAAAATGACGCCATTCGCAAAATCGTCAGATCGCTTCTGTGAGACAGCCGTCGGCGCACTTCTTTTGGACCGGAATTACGAAATACGACAGAGCCGGGGGGTAATTTGGGTTGGGCGTTGGCGCAATCCGCCCAAAACACCGGTTCGCGACTGACGTGCCCTTTTCCAGCTGGCAGATCCCCTCTATCTTGAATGTATGTCTCAATATGCATTGTAACAGATACCATGAATTTGAGCGTACGCTATCAACCCACAGTCGCTTGCTTGGTGGCCGTAGTAAAACACCGTCTCAGCTGATAAAACAACTACACCCAACCTATCGGCATTTACAGAGACGTCTTCTCGCCGTCGCCTCGCATCCGGCCGAGCAAAGCAGGTTCGCCTTCCACGTGGATCTCGCTGCCGTCGCCGCTGGACGCTCACCGCCGTCGTCACTCTCCGACTGCTCGCCTAGTGCTCAAGTGGCCCCGCGCGCTCTCTCTCTCTCAGCAACCGCCGTGACCATGTCGCTCGACTTTTCCAAGGTGGAGAACAACCCCGTGCCCGTGATCAAGGAGAAGCACGATGAGAACGTGGCCTTCGTGATCTACCGCAACAAGAACAAGAACGTGGTGGTGTACGCCGGCAAGCTCAAGGAGGACGGCTCGCTGGACGAGACCAACCCGCTGGACGTCTACTGGGTCATGTTCGAGCAGGACGGCTGCCCGCGCGAGGAGCTCAACATGATTGAGCGCAACACGGCCTACGGCGCCACCGTCAAGCCGCGCGAGGGCCACCCGGGCGAGTACGAGGTCATCCTCACGTCGCTCAAGGACCGCACCTTCTTCCTCTCCGTCGTGGACGGCAAGATCGTGGGCCGTGGCACCATCGACGGCAAGCCCAACTGCACCGTGGAGCGTGTCTTCGTGTACTCGACCACGTCCTGGGGCATGCCCAAGGTGCAGCACATCGAGATCCACGGCAAGGACGAGGCCGGCAACGCCGTCATGGAGAAGAAGCTGCCTTAGAGGGCGCGCTCTCGCCTCCGGTCTGCCCCCGTGCCGTATTCCCCCCGAATGTACTAGACCCCCGAAAAGACACCATAAAAATACCAACTTGCGTGGAATACGACACTTTCGCCTCTGCATCTGCCGTATAAATAGCCTCGCCACAGCTTCACCCGCTCTAATTATGAACGTGCTCCGTTCGGAGTCTGGAGCTGCGCGTTCAGAGCACTTGTCTACTAGTTTCGCTATCGCTCGAGTTGGCGAGAGCAATGGCGGAGAGCGTGGAAGACTCGGCGGTGAACGACTTCCTGCTCATCCTGGAGGAGCACCGCAAGAACTGCGAGCGGCAGGGCAAGTACGTGGAGGCTGAGATCGCCAAGAACCGGCTGGAGGAGCTCAAGGTGCACGAGGAGAACCGACGCAAGGAGGCCATGCGGTCGCGCCAGATCGCCGAGCGCCTGGGCGTCGAGGAGGCGCACATGCTCGAGTTCCAGCAGTTCAACGCCGTCTGGGACCGCAAGATGGACGAGTACGAGCGCAACGTGGAGGCGCTCGTGCGCGCCATGCGCGACAAGCACAAGGGCGAGCTGCTCGACTTTCAGCACAAGCTGCTCGAGAAGCACCAGAAGCCAAAGTTCTCCAAGGACCTGCTTAACCTGCGCCGCATCGAGGAGCACCTGGCTCGCCAGAAGGAGTGCGGCTTCTTCTCCCTCCCCTTCTCGCTTAAAAGCGGTGCGAACTTGGCCGGATGCGAGACTCACTTGCTGCGGTCGTGTATGTGCGTACTAGCTACGGCGAGGCGCACAAGATCAAGCTGAAATCGGACGCGCTGGAGGCCTGGGAGCTCGAGAAGTGGCGCAGCCTCAAGCAGCAGGAGATGTTCCAGCGCGAGGTGACCTTCAAGCAGCGCCAGAAGCAGGACCTAGACGCGCTGCACAAGCGCATCCAGTCGGGCCGCGAGGAGCAGAAGAAGCAGCGCCAGCTCGACCTCGAGCGGTGCGTCTACGGCCCCGGCTCGTGCTCTAGCGGCGGTGCTTGTCCTCACACGTTGTGGCTTTGCTCTGTGTGTCGCGGCGGCGTCGCAGACTCTTGCAACGGTACCAGAACGTGAAGGCGGAGCTCCAGCAGCAGCAGAACCTGGAGCGAATTCGACACGAGAAGTTCGCACAGCGACCAAGTGTGGCCAGGTAAACCACGACACGAACAAGACGCCATACCGAATATAATCTTCTCGTGCTTGTCTCTTGGCCCGCGCCGAATACGGATTAGAGGAGCTGCAGCCATGGCGCTGGCTTCGTCGTCGTCACGTTCTTGTTGGCGACGGCGTCGCATGCTTGGTGGCCGCCTCGTGGCTCCGGCGGCTCAGTCCCGCCGCACAGACTTGAAGGCCTTCTTGTTCTGCAGCACCATGTAGACCATGGGCAGCATGACGCCCAGCAGCAGCAGCAGGAACCCGCTCACGTACGCGCCCGAGACGTACGAGATCTCTGGCATCTTCCGCTTTTCGCCTGCTTCTTCGACTGCGACTCGGATTTCGACATGTTGTCGTCTTCGACAGAAGTGTCGACAACAAACTTCTGATGCAGGAGAGCTTCGTATTTCAGTACAGAAGTGTAGTGACAGCAATCTATTCGCTGTAACCAATCCGAAAGCGCGCAATGGATGCCTTTCATTGGTCCAGAATCTACATCACGTCGTAAATCCGATTTAGACATCAGTGTGGTCCACGTGGAATGCCTTGGCGTGTTCTTTTTTGCCATTTTGACAATCACCACAAGCGCCAACCAGCTCAAAGCAAGGCAAAGGGATCATGGTGCTCGTGGGCATGTGGCGACAGCTCTCGCGCCGCGGGATGCGGTGCGCGCAGATGCCCACGCAGGCGCGGGGCTTCTCCACAGCTTCCTCCGCGTCGTCTGCCGCGTCGACTGCGCCTGCTGCGGCCAAGGGCCCGCCGTTCAAGAGGTTCTTCTGGTACACGACGGGGCTCATGTTCGGCGTGCCGGGCATCGTGGGCGCCGTCTTCGTGTACAACCTGCAGACGGACGACGAGTTCTACAACCACTTCAACGGCCGATACCCGGACCTGGTGGAGGCCATCAACACGTACATCCCGCTTGACGAGCGCGCGCTGGAGCTGGCCAAGCGCGACGACATTGGCTCCGTCGAGTCGCCCGAAGAGCTGCTCCACGAAAGTGCGTCGCTCCCTTCGCTCTACCGGCACTACCGCGTGGTCTAACGCACGCTGCCCTCCTCCTTGTTGTCTGTGTAGCCGTGACCATGGTGGCGCAGCTAGCGTCGGGTGGCCAAGTGCGCTTTGAGGTGCCGGGCTCGGCCAGCCAGCAGGAGATCGAGGCGCTGGCGCTGCAGCGGTCGTCTCGGCCCGACGCGGACCGCGTGGTGGCCTTCACCTTTGCGGAAGAGGGCGAAGAAGATGCGCGAGCCACGCCCACGAGCGCCGCGTGGCCGCCCGAGCCGCGCGTGACCTGGGGCAGCGCGGCCAAGGGCGTCAAGAAGCTGCCGACGGACTCGCCCGCGCAGCTCCGCGCCGAGATCACGGCCCTCCGCGCGCAGCAGGCGGCGCTAGAGGAGGCCAAGTTCGCCGGCCGCGACGTGGACGAGGTGGACGAGGAGATCCAGGCGCTCGAGGCGCGCAAGGTGGCGCTCAAGGCGCGTCTGCCGCGGAAGCGCTTCCTCTACATCTTCTGAGGTGGCGAGAATGAGGCGGAGCTCCAGCTCGAGCTCATTCTCGTCTCGAAGCGGTTAACACACCCGGATAGACACAGACACTCGGGGGGGGGAGGTTAGACACCGAGTGCGAACACAGCATCCCTTGTCTTATCTGTCGTCTCGCGTTAGGCCGTGGGGAGACGCTTCTGGCTAGACGCTTGGGGAGCAAATTCACACCTGCTTGGACATCACGTGCGCGATCGCGGACTTTGAGACTTCACGGCGCGCAACAACCTGGTGGCCAGCACGCAGGCGTCTCTGTCGCTGCTGAGCTCGTACATGCACGACCCGCTGCTCCTGGAGGACGAGACGCTGCTCGGCATGGCGTTCACGCTCTCGCCGGCGATCAACTCGCTGAATGTGACGAGCATCACCAGTCTGTTGCTCAAGATCAACGTGACGTCGCCCGACACGATCGACCTGGGCCCTGGGTACGTCCTCGTCCTTGGCGGGCAATCGCCGTTGAGCCCCGAGCACCAGGGCCGGCAGCACTGCGAACACATCAGGCACTGGCGCCGAACGGGAGCGTCATGGCTCCATTTGTCTGAGCGACCCCGGCCGGGGTGTCCAGCTCGGCAATGGCCGTCCGCTGTCTCCCATTTGGTTCTCGCTGGGGCCGGACGCTGCACTGCGGGGCGCATGTGGCGCGCGGAGGCTCCGCATGCCGCCACCTCCCAGGCTTGCTTGGATCCCTGCAGCTTCATGCACCAGGCGCGTCTAGCGTCTAGCGTACACAACGCTCCTTACCTGTCGTCAGACTCATGTGGTCGACCTGGGCAGAGGGCGTGGAGGCGCTTGGCGCGCAAATCAGCCTACGCCACCACCTCCGTTTCAAGGGCGTCTCCTGGCTGGCCTCCAGGCGGCTTCATGTCGGAGGCGGCATCTCTGCCGTGCTGTCAAGCGCCGGACTGCTGCGGTGGCCGCTAGGAAGGTTGCGGGTGTGCTGGCAGAGGCTTGCCATGCAGCTGCAATGGGGCCTTCGTCCGCTTTCTCTGCATCGCTGCCAACTCATGCGTGGAAGCGCGCGTTCAGCCGAAGCCATTTGCCGAGGTCAGGCTCAGCCAAAGGCGCTTCCCGCAGAAACCCCGCGGCAGGGACGGCCTCGCTCCTGGACCGAGAGAGCCAAGTGTCGGGCCGACAGGCCCAGCCAAGGGCGAGCATGGCGCTAGAATCTCGGGCTGCGATGGTGCCCTCGGCACATCTTGGTGAGTCTTATCCGCCGGAGCCCATTTCGCCGCGAACTGAGGCGCCGCCCACACGCCGTTTTGCCCGTTTTCACCCGTGTTCCGGCACTCTACAGGGCCAAACCCGGCGTTTCGGCCGGACCGCCGACGCGCCTGCTCGACGTTGCGCCCCCCCCCAGACCGTGCTCGCCCCGACCTTGCCGCCTTGCCAGCACACGAGAAACGACCTTCTCGCCCCTGGAGCGCGCTGGCGGGACGCTCCGCACGCGCGCCTACAGCGGCCAAGTGCTCGCGGTGCACCCCGCCCCGGCCGAGACGCCCCTCGCCTCGGCACTTTCGCGCGCTTCTCCCGGCGCCCCAGGCGCGCGACGCCGTCTTTGACGCTACCCTACCGAAATTTTGGAAAGATTAGCAACCCGGGCTCTCTCCCACAGGCCTGTCGTCCCGTGTGGGCGAACGAACCCGTCTGTGGGCTAACCACTGTGGCCTAACCGGTGTGGGCTAACCCGTGTGGGCTAACCCGTGTGGGCTAACCGGCGTCACAGCGGAATTCGCCCCAAAACAAGCGCGAGGGGGCTAACCAGCATGTCCGCGGCGCCGCCGCCTCGGAGTCGCGGCCTCGTGTCGGCCTCGACGCTGGAAATGGACGTGGAACCTCCGCCGGCGACGCGCCCTGGTGGGCCGCTGGACCCGCTGCGGCGCTCGCTCACGGACGTGACGGCTGCGCGGCTGCGGCGCTACCACCAGCAGTGCGACGCGCGGCTGGAGGCCACGCTGCGGCTCTTCCGCGCGCGTCAAGGCCCGCCGCTGTCGTCGTCTCGCTCGCGCTCGCGGACCTCTTCGCGTCACGCTCGCGCCCGCGCTCGCGCTCGCGGCCGCGCCAGCCCGGAGCGCGCCGCCCTGGACCGCCAGTGGAGGCTCGTGCGCGAGAGCAGCGACATCCGCGTGTTCCGGCCGCGGCTGCGGCGCGCAGCGTGCGAGTCCGGCGCCTGGAGCGCGCCTTCCGCCGTGCTGGCGCGCGGGTCCGTGCACGGCGCGCTGGGCGACGTCATGAACGGGCTCTACGCCGACTCGACGCGCACGGCGCGCGTGCTGGAGCTGCTGCTGAGCCCGCGGTCGCTGGACGCGCGCGTGCTGCAGGTGGACAAGCGCAGCTCGGACGCGCGGCCCTTCCAGTTCGCGGGCATCACGTGGTCGGCGCTCAAGCTGCCCGGGCCGCGTCTCGGCGTCTGCAAGCACCGCGACTTCCTGTGCTTCAAGGTACGCCGTCCTCGCACGCGGCGCGTATTCTCGCCGCCGCGCCGCGCATTGTCGCCTTCGTAGCCGCAATGTCGCTCACGCGTTTGTCGCCTCGGGTTTGAATGCGCTTGTTTCCATAGAAAATGGACACGTTCAAGGACGACTTTGGCCACGAGCTGGGCTTCCTCGTGCTGCAGTCCATCGAGCCGCAGGCGGACGAGCTGCCGGCGCCGGCGCCGGCGCACGCCAGCTCCAGCCTCGTGCGCGGCTCCATGTCGCTCGCCGTGCTCTTCCAGCGGGACGGGCCGGAGCGCGTGACGCTCTTCGCGCACGGCCACTTCGACGCTCGTGGGCGTCTCCCGCCTCTCCTCGGCGACGCCTGCGTGGCGGAATGGCTCACGTCGCTGGCCAACACCGTGCAGAGCGGGCAGGCCAAGAACCTGTCGCTCCTGCTGGCCTCCCAGCGTCCTCCGGCGTCCCCCGGGCCGTCCACAGGCACTCGACGACGCTGCGGGGTCTGCGCTCGCGTGCTCTTCTTCTGGGCCGCGCCGCGCTGCTGTCGCGGCTGCTGGACGCCGTGCTGCCGCGCGTGCCGCGTCACGAGGCCCATCTTCTGTGCGCACCAGCACGGCGGCTCGAGCTCGGCGGCGGCCGCGGCGCCGTGCTCCGAGACCTTCTGTCTCGCCTGCGTGTGCGCCGTGATCCCGTCCGGGGCCGCCATGAACGCGCGCCTGCTGCAGCGACTGGCCAAGAAGCGCAAGCGCACGCTGCTGCCGCCTGGCGCCTTCCGGCCGACGCTCTCGGCGGCCTCCTCGGCCACGGACGGCTCGGTGGCGCCGCTGCGGCCGCCGTCCGAGCGCGAGCGCGAGCGACGTCTGCTGGGCGCTGATGTGTCCACCATCTCGGCGCTCTCGTCCCGCGAGTCGGACAAGTTCCAGCTGCACCGCCTGAGCCTCACGGCGAGGCCCGCCAAGCGCCAGTACCTGCAGCCCGAGCGCGTCCAGGGGACCGCTGTGGACGCTCCGACGGAGCTGCTCGAGGTGCTCGAGCACACGCAGACGCAGGCGCAGACGCAGACGCAGACGCAGACGCAGACGGCGCCACGACCCGAGAGCAGGCGCCGAGCGCAGGGGGACAAGCCCGAGGACGAGCCGCCTCGAGACGACGAGTACTACCAGCGCCTGCTGCAGAGCTACCTGCTGAGCGCCAGCAGCAGCCGCAGTCTGGCCAGCGCGCTCTCCTTGAGCAGCTACGGCGACAAGCCCGCGCCTCGGCCCCCGGCCCAGGCGCGGCCGCGAGCTGCAGCTGCAGCGAAAGCGACGGCTGGGGCCCGCGGCCGTGACGCGCCGTCCGCGTGCTCGTCCACCCGCGGCTCGTCCCTCTCGGCCGACGTGGGCGTCCACCCGAGACGCCCGCTGACCTGATTGGCGTGCGCGCATTTGCCCCGGCACGCCGCGGCCACCAACGTCCACCGTTGTCCTCTAATGTCCACCTTTGTCCTCCAGTGTCCACCTGTGTCCCCCAGTGTCCGCCTCCACGTCCGGCGGCCGGGGCGGGGCTGTCGCCGCGGCCGAGGGCTCGACGGCGGCCTCGCTGAGGCGCTGCGGGCCGTCGCCGCGTGGTGGACCCTGCATGCTGCTCGTGCGGACGTGCTCCAGCGCCTCGGCGGCCGTGAGGCGGCCCACGGTGCGCTGGCGCTGCAGGCGGGACGTGGAGAGGCCTCTGCGCAGCGACGAGAGCGTGATGGGGATGGCCTTCTCGCTCGCGTCGTGCGACTCGGCGAAGCGGTGCAGCTCGGCCGCGAGCGCGCCCGTTTGCTCGCTCTGCACGAGCGCCGAGAGGTCCACGCGGCGCTCGGCCTCGTGCTCGTCGCCCGCGTCCGCGTGCAGCCAGGTCTGCAGCGTGTGCGCAATGTCTTCGAAGCTCGGGCGCTGCGCCGGGTCGGCGTCCCAGCACTGGCGCATGAGCTGCTCGAGCCCGAGAGGCGCTGGCCTGGAGAAGTCGTGCGGCCGGAGCCCGTCGTTGGCCACGCGGAGAGGCACGTGGAAGGCGTTGAGGTGCTCGTACGGGTCCTTGCGCTCCACGAGCTCCCAGAGCACGACGGCGTACGAGTACACGTCGACCTTTTCGTCGTACGGCTCGTGGCGCAGCACCTCTGGCGCGGCCCAGTAGGGCGTGCCGACCCACGTGTAGGCGCTGGGCTGTGCGCCGCGGAAGCGCGAGAGCCCAAAGTCGGCCACTTTGGTCACGAGGTTCTCGGACAGCAGGCAGTTCTTGGACTTGAGGTCGCGCTGCAGCACGCCGCTCGCGTGCACGTGCGCCATGCCCTGCGCAATGTCAAAGGCGCTCGTGAGCACGAGCTGCGGCGGCACCACGTTGGCCGCGTCGCGCAGGTAGTCGTAGAGCGAGCCGTTGGGCATGTACTCCATCACGAGCACGTAGCAGCTCGGCGTGAGGCTCGCGCCCAGCAGCTTGACGATCTTGGCGTGCGAGAACGCGTTCATGACCCAGATCTCGCGCCGGAAGTGCTGCACGGCCTGCTCCAGCCGGTCCACGACGCCCTCGCGCGGCATGAGCAGCTTGACGGCCACCTTGGTGTCCCTCCAGATGGCCGCGTACACGTCCGAGAGCGGCCCGGACGCCAGCCGCTTGATCAGCTGCACCTCGCGCAGCTTGACCTCGTACACGGACGCCTGGTGGCCGCCCGTCACCTCGAACTGGACGCGCGAGTGCGCGCCCACGCTCACGCGCCGCTTCTCCCGCAGCTGGAGACTCGCGCGTCGCTCGTTCTCGGCGCGGTCCTCGGGCGACAGCGCCGCCAGTTCCACGCGAGACTCGTACGTGGGCTCGGCAAAGAGCGTCTCGGAGCGCCCAGGCCGCGGCGACGGCGCGGCGCGACGCTTGAAGAGCGTGAACCGCTTGCGGGGCGACTCCGTGGGGGTTCCTGGCTCGCGTGCGCGGCATTGTGAGGCCTCCCGAGCGTCCAGCACGCGTCGAGAGCTGCGGGAGCTGCGTGTGAGGCGAGGAGACGACTGCGCCAAGCGCTGGAGCTGGCCGCTGGGCTTCCTGGACGCCATGGTGCTGTTGGAGCGCGGTTTGGGCGACGCACCGGCGGCTGGAGGCTCGGAGGGAGGCTGTACGACCCGCGAAGTGCTGGGGAGGAGGTCTGTGTGGCTGTCCTCGGGCCCCGTGGGGCTCTGACGCCGTGTGTGGGTCGGGAAGACGCGCGGCGGGGCTCTGGGCGTCGCGTGCTCGGCGTCTTGGGTCTCGAGCCGCGCGGCCAGGTCTGTGTGGATCATGCGCTGCGTCTGCAGCATGAAGGCGTCGCCCTGCTGGCGCGAGTTCTTGTTCGCGTGGATGCGCGCCGCCGTGGCGTCCTTCTTGATGATGGCGAGCGGCAGGGGCGACGTGCGACGCGGAGGTGGCGCGCCTCGGCAGCATCCAACGAGTCTTTCAAGACGGACACCGAGGCTGGTAGACCGGCGGACGGCCGGGTTGAAGGCCATGGAGCCGTCCCGAGGCACGTCGGAGCGGCGGGGGTGGCCGCGTGGGCACTGCCAGCAACAACGCGAGGCTGTCAGCAGCGCGCAGGCCACGCACACGCACAGCGCGAGCTGCAGCCAGGCGTCCACGAGCACGCAGGTACTGGCGCTCTCGCAGTAGGAGCGCGAGAAGAGCTCGAGCGTGCCCATGCGTGCACCTGCGGGCGACGTGTTCGGCCGGGAGGCGGGCTAATACAGCCCAGGCGAGTGTAACACGACGAGAAAGTGAGGCGACAAGGTGTGGCTGGCGGTTACTTGACCTGGTTGAAGCTAATTGTAGCCATTTGGGCGTGCGCTGAAGTGTGCGGATAAGATCGCGCCGGGTCGTGCGAGGCGATCACATGGTTTGGCACAGTCAATGGAGTGCAACGCGTCGGCGCTTCAAGAAACCTTTGAAAAAACAGAATCGACAGCGGGACGATGTGTATGTGGGATGACAGGTCGATCGAGGGTTCTCGCGTCTTGTCGTTACTACTCATGAATGTTATAACCCTCCGCTGATCCGCCATCCCTCTGCAACAAACCATGCCAAGCAGATATCATGTTTCAGAGCTCGCGATAGGCGCGTAATCGGCCTCCTTTTCCACCCATGTAGCAATTTATTTGCAGATTACCCCCCCCAACTGGGCGGACCAGCCAATGAGCGAGCTGCGAGGGGGTGTCCCTCGGGCATCATCATTTCGGCCGGCCCTATAGTTCTCGCGCCCGAATTGGTTGGTGGCCGCGAGCGAATGGCTGGGGGCGAAAGGCTCGAGGCTCGGGCCGCCAAGCGCCGAGCAGTTTGGAATTGGGAACCGAGACGGAAACCACCTGACGGTATGTGCGCCCGCTACGCCCGTGACGCGCGTCTCCGGCGACGCTGACGCGCTCAAGACCTGCGGATCCCGATCCTCGATGCCCGCTACCGCCCACGACGACAGCTCGGACCAAGCGGCGCGCTGCTTCGCGGGATTCTCCAGTCGGGAGCGGCGTCTCCTGGCCTCGCGGCTCGGCTCGGTCTGCGCTTGGCGCGTCGCTGGCTTTGGGGCTGGCGGCGCGAGGCGCGGGCCGCGCCGGGCCGGGCGCCGTCCGCGTAAGCAGCCGTCGCTTGCAAGAACGATGCGTGCTGCGTGTATCAAGGATCGGATTGGGCTCAGCCGCGGCGCTCGAGCTGGCGGCTTCGGTCGCTGGTTTGACGTGTTGTGGCTGGGTCTGATCCGTAGGTATATGTATAACCGCATGGTTGCTTGCTCCTGCCTACGGCGCCACGCTGCATCTCCTCTCGCTTCGCTTGGCGAGGTGGAGGCGCGTGGGGCGCTCGTACGGCGGGAAGCGCACCGGTCCGGAGCTCAAGGCCAAGGCAAGCTCAGCATGGAGGCGACGACGTGAGGCGCGATGACTGGCGGTACTGCGCGGCGTGTAGGCTGCTTGCTGCGGAGAGAAGAGCTTTTGTCGCCGTGTGGTGCTGCTCGGCCACGCTGTGAGGCGCTGTTTGGGCCGCGTCGTGCCTGCCTCCATGTTGCTTCTTCGCTGAGGACTTCCGGGCCGTGTCTTCTCGCTGCACGAGTGTTCGACGTGTCTCCCGCCTTGCGCATGAGC
>JAADYJ010001065.1:0-11302 GCA_023338205.1 Halophytophthora polymorphica
ACCGCCCACGCGGACATCTGCCGTGCTCTCGATGACGTGCGTCCTAAAGGAATAGACTCGATTGACATGGTTTTATTTGAATCCGCACAAGCTAGGACGAAGTGCGACATTTCCTTACGGACATGGTTCGCGCAACCACTCTTTCTGGTCGATCGAGACCGGACGCAAAGCCCCTCCCTCTCCACGCCCTTTCGCGGCCCGAAAGTGCGTGTAGCGCGATGAAGCTCAAGGCGGTGCTACCCGACATCAAGCCCGCATTTGATGTGCTGTGCAGACTCCTTCTCGTCTGCGTGCAGCTATTGCAGCACTACGTAGACATCCTCACAAACACGCCGTCGGTACTCGCGTTTGTCGCCTGGTTGGGACGGCTCCAGGAGCGGCCCTGGTTGCGCAAGTGCCGCAACGCCGTCTTCCACATCGCGGCTTTCATTATCGGATCTACGTACGAGGACGAACGCGTGGCCTTCTCGGCCGCACGGCTCGTCACCAACGATGCCTACCGCGACCGACTCCTAGTGCCCGAGATCGCAGACCTGGTGGCTCTCAGTGACGCCCTGCAACTGTCCGTGCCCCAGCGCAAGGCCTACTTCCAGTGCTTCCTCCATGTGGATTGCATGCGTCGCGCCACCGTCTCGCGTGCCGAGCTCCTGCGCTACTGCAACCTGCGAGCCACGTCGCTCACGACCTTCTTGTTGCCCGACGCCAGGATGCCCACGCACCGCGCCGTGGGCCGCCACCGCTGGGACGTACTACAGCTCCTGGCCGCCTGCTTCTCCGTGTGCACGGCCGACCTGGAACAGCTCGTCCAGCTCGTAGTGGCCGAAGCGTGTAGACCAGAGGAAGAAGACACCGACGACGATGTGCCCAAGTCTGAGCTAAACGAGAGTCCGGAGGACAGGGCAGAGGAGCTGCACACAGCTCCCAGCCAGACTGCAGCGACGGTCGACATTTGCCGGCAGATCGACCGCTGTCTCCGGTTCGGTGTGGGCATTCCCGATGCCTCCGAACTAAGCTTGCAACGTCTGTTGAACGTCTTGTATGACGACGTCACGGAGAAGAACGAGCTGGAGCAGGCCGCAGAACCATCGTTGCATCGCCTCAACTTCCAGGAGATCCACGGCGTGAGCTCGCTCTCGGACGTCGCCCGACTGTTTCCAGGTGCGTTGAGCCCATTCGGACTCAAATGCTTTGGTCCCTGACGATACAGCTTTATCCGCTAACTATGCGCCTTGCGGCGAATGCAGTCCTGGTCTTTCCGTGCATCTGGGTGCACCGCGTTCTCCGCCTGCGCATTCTCGGTGCGAGGACTTGGCACTGTCTGCAACGGCGACGCCACGAGCTCCAACCGCATGTGCCGGCCTCCAGCCTCTTCCTCTCCGTCTCAGACATCATCGCGGCTTCACAAACGCATACGTACCAGAAGAATGGCGCTGACAAGGAGCTTCCGGTCGTAAAAGGCATTGCAGAGCCCACGGATAGCGCCAGAAGCGATGGCAATGGCCACTCGCGTGCTTCAGCTCCCCGCAAGATCGTGCCCTGCGAGTACGTCACGATTCAAGTCGTTTCAATCTGCGGCGTCGGCTCTGAATGAACTAACGATTCGCTTTTGCTGCTTCTTGCCAGTGTCAACGCCAGTGAGCAGGTAACAACCAGCGAGAAGAAAACTGAAGTCTCCAGCGCGTCATCTCTTCGACCGACCAACAACACAGCAGGCTTCGAGCAGTTCTCGACGCTGAAGGACGCCTGGCGCACGACTGCAAACCACGCGTTGGCCTCCATCCACGTCCAGTGTGTCCACAGCAGCAGCAGCAGTCTACCGAACGAAGACGGCCTCAAAATGGAGTTCCAATGGATTGCGAAGCACATTGCTGGCGGTCAACTAGAAGCCGAACAGTGTGAACGGATCCGACAGCGACTTGTGCGTGACTATGGCTATCAGTTCGCGCACTTCCTCCTGGAGAAGAGCAGCGTGAAGGAGCAGAGTCCGGCTTCACGCACGCCAGCACAAGAGCGACGGGCCCAGCAGCGTTATGCGAGGGCTTGGAACGGCGACGCTCTCGTGGAAGACAAGGGCATCTACTGGAAGGAAGTGCGTGTGGCACCACTTGGCTGCATTCTCTTGACAGAGACACTCACCCTAGACTTGCTCCTGCTCTGCTGCTGTGTTGTAGCTCCGGGATCCCGTGGCCAAGCGCGAGTTCTACTACAACGCTCGGACAGGAGAGTCCCGGTGGGAAAAGCCTGTCACGTTTGTGAGTCGCACAGTCAAGAAGAAGAAGCGGAGGAAGAGGAGGCAGACACCGCCGCAACAGCAGAGCGAGTCCGCGCTAAAGGCTCTCGTGGGAGATACAGGAGAAGCCCCGGTGTCCGTGTAGCACTTCCCTCGGCGACGTGCGTGTCAAGCTCCCGTGCTGCTCTATTGGCTCGCAATCACCGAGAGGACGTCACCTCGTAGCCCGCCAGCAGAATGGCGCTGGACTCCTGCAGCAGTTCGTAGATCGGGCTCATCTCGGCGCCACTTGCTGCGCTCACACGCTGAGCGTACGCGTCCAGACACTTGGCCATCTCCTTCCAGGCCTCCTTCTCGGCTCGCAGTGCCAGTCGCGGGTCCTTCAGACACGGATACCCGAGCGGTAGATCTTGCCAAGACAGTGAGGTCGCTGGCGACTTGCCAGTCCCTGAAGAAGAGGATGGAGGCGTGGAAGACGGGGAAGACGACTCCGCCCCCAGAGGCACGCGCGTATCCAGCCAGTCGATGTACTTGGCGGCGGTCCAACGCTTCACTTGGTGCGGCAGCTGCAGCTCAGCCGGTGCGCGCGACGTCAAGTGGTGCCACACGTTGCTGGGACGGATCTTGTCAATGGTGCTGTCTCGCAGGAGCTCGGCATTCTCGAGGAAGATCATGTGGCGGAAGGCGCGGAGCTCTTCATACGGCGCGCCGAGGGTTCGCAGCGGCACAATGTGCTCCAGTCGAAGCTCGAGCTGCGCCATGTCGTTGGCGAGCCGCAGCTTGCCGCTCTCAGTGAGCGGGCGAACTAGCGACGCGTGTCGAATGAACACGGAGATCATTCGCGCCACCAGGTCTGACAGACAATTCGTGGCGAACGCGGCGATTGGCAGACGACGCAAGTGCTCCTCCAGGACCACGGCGAAGGCGCTACCAAACTCGTGCATGTACTTGGAGCCGCCCGTGCTGCCTCGAGACTGGCGGAAGCTGCCGCTCCCCCGTTGGGCCTCGCCAGAGGCAGGTGACGTGGCGGTCGCGGACTGATCTCCAAAAGATTCGTCGTGCATCTTGGCGAAAATGTCCTCCAGCACGGTCGCAAGCGCCTGCAAGTAGTACCCCATCAAGGCGTACTCAAGCTCGGCAATGAGCTCACGGCACGGTGTCAGCTCCTTGGTGCACAGCGCCTTGGCTTCCTTGGGCGTCATCATCCCAGTAGTTCGCCCCGATACGCCACTGGGTGTCGTCTTGGTCGTGCTGCTACTGCTGTTGGCAGCTGCGGCTTCCACTCGGTTCCCTACCTCTTCCACGGCGTCATCCAGTAGACTCAGCACGTTCATGAGCCCGACGTTGTGTGCCTGGGCCGGTGTGCGGCCGTAGGACGGCATCGTGACAGCAGCCGCCTTGCCCTGGTGCATGATACGCTTCACATTGGAGCAGAAGAGCCCCACGGCCTTGCGTACCTGCCGCAGTGCCCCTTCCAGCAGCACCGGGTCCTGACCAGCCTGCTCCAATTCCGAGAAGATGGTGCGCGCCAGAGTTTGCATGTCGCTGCGTCCTGGAGGCGACGCGTGGAAGTTGGAGCTCTGTGGGAACATGAGCTGGATGGGGTTGGCCATGCGACGGTAGGCGCGGTCGATAAAGGCGTCGTACAGCGGCGACATGGAGTCCAGCAGTTGCGTGCGCTCGGCCATCGAGCCTGCAATGGCCATCACTCGGCGCTCCTTCTTCCCGGTCTTCTCCTTTGAACTGGCATTGCTGTCATCGTCCACGGTAGACTCAAGAGTATCCACTAGGAAGTCGGCGCCTGCAGACTGGTTCGTGGTGGCATGCAGCTCGTTGAGCACGCGTGTGGCTTGGTCCCGCATGCGCGGGTACTCGGCAATGAGCACGGTCTTGACAGCAGTGCTGTAGCCCAGCGTGGCGCCGAACAGTTCGCGTACAAGAGCGCACGTGACCTCCCAGAAGGTGGCGAAGAGCGACGGCTCCTCCGGCTCGAGCACCAGCTCCACGTACTTCTTCCCGGAGCTCGGGTCCACCATCTTGACCAGCACACGCTCCAGGTTCCACACCTGCAGCGCGTGCACGCGGATGACCTCGAACACATCCTGGATGGCTTTCCACAGGTCCGTCTTCTGCACAATCGTCGCTGGGCTGGCACTCGCCCCCAAGTTGCCACTGCTGGCAGCAGAGCGCAGCAGCTTGTCCTCGGCGATCGCAGCTGTGCACAGACGCTCCACCTCCTGAATGACGTCGTTCACGGTCGACTGCGCCGTGCTTCCCAAGTCGCCAAGGTAGAAAAGGATCTGCAGCGCGTCTCCCACGTCCGCTTGGCTCAAGCTCTCGATCCCGGTATGCAGTGAGGCGCGTGCCTCGCGCTTCATACTCGCGCTGAGCTTGCGAATGGCTGGTAGTTTGGCACGTACGACGCTCAGCTCCTCAAAGTTTGCGTCCTGAGCCAGCAGCTCCATCTCACGGATGGCCAGCGCCACGGTAGCCATCTCTGACTGCCGGGCTTCGTTCGCCAGACCTGCGGTCTTGGCTCCGTCAGCCGCCCCAGTGTCCGTGTGGGCAAGCACTGAGCCCAGGACGCGGTCCGAGAGCTGCTGGAAGCGCAGGACGCGACGCACAATGTCGCTGCACTGCTCCACGTTGCGGTGGCGCTGGATCGTAGCGCGCAGGTTATCGTGCTGATCGCGTACCATGGCCTCTAATCCGTGCACGGCCTGCTTCAGATGGTCCACCGACGCCTGCACCGAAGTCACGTGGCTTTGCAAGCCATCAACGGAGCCCACTTGCTCCAGCAGCGTCGCGTGGTGCTCGCCAATGTGCTCCGAGATGACGCGGTCGATGCGTTGGACCGCCGTGTCGATGCGCTCGATGAGCTGCTCCGACTGGCTCGGCTCCTCGCTCTCGTCCCCGCCCCCGCCCGCGCCCGCGAAGCTGCTGGCAGAGCTGCTGTGGCTGCGGAGGGAAGACCCGCTGGCGTTTACGTCCCGGGAGGCCGAGTCGCGCGCCACCACGGCGCTGGCAATGGCACTCACATTGCACTCCGGGTCCAGGAACACGCCCAATTGCGCTGCAAACACGCCACGGAGAGAGCTGGTGAGCACCAGCAGCAGTAGCAGACGGAGAGGTGCGTGGGGATGGCGTCTTGCGCCGACGTATGCACAGACGGGGCGGCTTACCGTCGCCCTTGAGCTCGCGCACGACCGCCTCCATGCTCTCCGGCTCACGTTTTGCTCGCTTCGTGACTCCGGGGAAGATGCGAGCAAAGCAGATCGGCGGCCCTGTAATTACGGCGGGCAGGGTACGATGTCTGCGTTATCCGGAGGTATTCGGATACCTGGAGGTCGAGTATACACGTCGAGGCACTCAACTTGGTACACTTATCTGACACTCCTGATTTTTCCGCCCCAGTTGAAGTTCTCTCGGCGTTTGTATGTGTCTGTCACTGATTGTGGCAGTAGACATCTGGCCGAATCCGCCCCGATCGAGGCCAAAGCGACCCACACGGAAGAACGCACGCACGCCGCAAGCAGCACACAGCGTCTAGCGGCCTCCATTCCTCGACCCCAGCCACGAAGCAGAAGCCGACGCTTATCTAGCTGGACGCGCCGTTCTTCACTCTACGCCTGCACTGCATCTCGCTCTCCACCGGTGGCTGCAGCTTCCACGACGTGGCTCGCTTTACGATCCGCTGAGACGGAGACGCAACGCTGCTCAGGGGCACCTGGAGCAGCTCACACCCGTGCAAAGAGCCCCACAACCGCGGTGACCAGTGCGTAGACGCCGTACCAAGCGACCATGGCCGTGGGAGACGAGCTGGTGGCTGGCACCAAGTGCTACGTGCCCGATGAGACCCACGTGTGGCTGCCGGCGCAAATCCTGCGCGAGCAGAAGAGCACGGACCCGAAGCGGCCGGAGAAGACGATCGTGCTGCGCGTCTTCCCGCCGCCGGGCGAGTTCTCGAGTGGCCAGGAGGAGGAGCGTACGCTGGACTTCAACGACGTCAAGGTGAAGGCGCTCATGAAGAGTCTGCAGCTCGAGTCGCTGCCGTACCAGAACGACAACTTGGGCCCGGAGGGCATCGAGGACATGACGACGCTCAACTATCTGCACGAGGCTGCCATCCTCTACAACGTCAAGACGCGCTTCTTGGAGCAACTGCCCTACACGTACACGGGCGACATTTGCATCGCCGTGAACCCGTACCAATGGCTCCCGCAGCTTTATTCCGAGGAGACACGCGCGCAATACCTCACGGGCGCGCGGGACGAGCTGCCGCCGCATGTGTACGCCACCTCCATGGCCTCCTACGGCGACATGAAGCGCCACGAGCTGAACCAGAGCATTCTGGTGAGTGGCGAGTCGGGCGCCGGAAAGACGGAGACCACCAAGATCCTTATGAACCACTTGGCCACGATCGCCGGCGGACTGCACGACTCGACCATCAAGAAGATCATCGAGGTGAACCCGCTGCTCGAGTCCTTCGGCAATGCCAAGACGGTGCGCAACGACAACTCGAGTCGCTTCGGCAAGTTCACGCAATTGCAGTTCGACGCCAATGGGACGCTCGTCGGCGCTCGCTGTCGCACGTATTTGCTGGAAAAGACGCGCGTCATTTCGCACGAGGCGCCCGAGCGCAACTACCACATCTTTTACCAGCTGCTGGCAGCCAGCGAGAGCAAGGACAAGTGGTTCTTGGACGACAGCGCCATGGAGTACGCCTACACGGGAGACAACTCCACCCTTAACATCGAGGGCATGTCGGACGCCAAGCATTTTGAGCGCACCAAGACGGCGCTCGGGCTCATTGGCGTCTCGGAGCAAGCGCAGAGCGTGCTCTTCGAGGTGCTAGCCGGTGTGCTACACCTGGGCCAGGTGGAGATCCGCTCCAAGAACAACGATGAAGAGTCCATGCTGGCGCCAAACGATGAGGGCGCCAAGAACGCGACCAAGTTGCTGGGCGTGTCTGAAGAGGAGCTGGAGAAGGCGCTGTGCTCCCGTCAACTGGCGGTGGCCGGCAGCAAAGTGACGGCCTTCCTCAAGCAGGAGCAGGCCGAGGAGTGTCGAGGCGCGCTGGCCAAGGCCATTTACTCGAACGTGTTCGACTGGCTCGTGGCCACGATTAACACGTCGCTCGAGAACGACCGGAAGATGTCCCACCACGTGGGCATCCTGGACATCTTTGGCTTCGAGCACTTCGAGCACAACTCGTTCGAGCAGTTCTGCATCAACTACGCCAACGAGAAGCTGCAGCAGAAGTTCACGCAGGATGTGTTCAAGACGGTGCAGATCGAGTACGAGGCCGAGGGGATTCTCTGGAGTCACATTGACTTTGCCGACAACCAGGACGTGATCTCGGTGATTGAGGACCGCCTCGGCATCATCTCGCTGCTCAACGACGAAGTGATGCGCCCCAAGGGCAACGACGAGTCGCTCGTGTCCAAGCTCACGACCATCCACAAGGAGGACAAGGACGTCATCGAGTTCCCGCGCACATCGCGCACGCAGTTCACCATCAAGCACTACGCTGGTGCCGTCACGTACGAGTCGCTGGGCTTCCTGGAGAAGCACAAGGACGCCCTGCTGCCGGACCTCTCAGATCTCATGCGCGGGTCCTCCAAGCACTTCCTCGGCGAGATCTTCGCCGCCAAGGCCGCAGACGCCGGTGACAGCGCTAAGAAAGCGGGACGTGGGTCCGGAGGGGGTCGTGCAATGGGCGGTCGAGCGGGCAGAGGCGCACTAAACGTCTCCAACGTCGGCACCCAGTTCAAGGACAACCTGAACGAGCTGATGACCAGCATCCGCCAGACAAAGGTGCATTACGTGCGCTGCATCAAGCCCAACCCAAACAAGAGCCCGGAAGAGATGGAGCATCAGATGGTGGTGGCGCAACTGCGCTGCGCCGGCGTGATCGAGGCCATCCGCATCTCGCGTGTAGCTTACCCGAACCGGCTGCAGCTGGAGGAGCTACTGGACAAGTTCTGGGTCTTTGACGTGCAGCACCGCAACAGCGAAGTGGCGCTCAAGCAGCGCTGCGAGGCGCTGATGGACAAGATGTCCTTCTCGTCGCCCGAGGAGTTCCAGATCGGTCTCTCGCGCATCTACTTCCGCTACGGGATCCTGGAGCAGATGGAGGACAAGAAGGCGGAGCGACTGGACCAGCAGGCCCGTCGCGTGCAGCACGTCATGCGCGGCTTCTGCTGTCGTCTGCGTTATCTCCGCAAGCTGGAGGCCATTGTAAAGCTTCAGGTACGTCTGCCTCACACTATGATGTGTTGTTGTTTACTTCTGCATGACGACACTCTCTGTGCGGTTGGTGCTCGACGGTGCTGATGGATATTGTGCGTCGTGTTGGTGTGTGTTGGTGTTGCTTGTGGCAATGCAGTCTGTTGCGCGATGCGTGATCATGATGAACAGGTACCAGTCGTTCAAGCACGCCGTCATCGCCCTCCAGGCGCACTGGCGTGGCTACAAGGGCCGCTGCATCGCACTGGAGGCCAAGAAGAACAAGAGCGCCATTGTCATTCAGAAATACGCCCGACGCTTTGTCAAGCGGTAAGCGCTTCGTCTCGCCCTGCGTCGCGAGAACGTTGCACCAAAGCACTCACTCTTGTGCTTGGTGACCCCACAGTAAGCAGTTCAAGGACCAGCGCAAGAGTGCGGTGAAGATCCAGGCGTTCCTTCGCATGAAGTACGAGCGCCCCAAGTACGTGCGGGCGCTGCAGGAGAAGAAGCAGCAGGAGGACATGACGTCCCAGATGCACAAGCTGCAGGAGCGTCTGCATGACGAGCAGCGGCGCAACGCTGAGCTCAAGAAGGAGCGACTCTCGACTTCGTCCACAGATAGTCAGCTCTACGCGGAGACCAACGGCACGCGCTCTCGCGGCCGGTCCACGGCGCACATGTGGATGGCTGACGCGGACGGTATCATCAACGCGCTGAATGAGGAAGTCAGTCGTTTGCGCAAGGAGAACGAGGAGCAGCGCGAACTCACGGGCAGTCTCAAGAGCGAGGTGGAGAAGCTCCGCTTCGAGCAAACGGTGCTGGCAGGCAACTTTCAAGTCAAGATCCGCGGCTTGAAGGACACGGTGAGCCCATTTGTCGACTTGCTGTGCTTGGGACTAGCGTGTTGACCTCGTGGCTACTTGTGCACGCTCTGCTCTGTACAGATTCGAGAGAAGGACAAGAAGCTCGCCGCCGTGGAGAAGGAGTGCGTGAAGCTCCGCGAACACGCGGGCAACCCTGGGCTGCTGTCGAGCCAGAAAGCCTTCAGGAAGGACCGTCGCTCGGTCTTCCGCCGACTCGGGTCCAAGAAGGAGTACGACATGGACGGCCTTCCGGAATCCAGCGACGGCAGTCGCGCCTCGGTGGCCATGCAGGCCTCTCTCGCCCAAAAGTCGGCCGGTACGGCGCAGTTTCTGCGTGACTCTGCGCGGCGCATGTCCCGCGCCAAGCTCTGGGGTAGCGGGGCCGATAGTGACGGGGAGAACCGGTCGTCCGGCGGCGACTTTGACGACGCGGGCGGTCGGCCATCGCTGCTGCAAGAGGTCAGCGCGGCCGGTGCGGGAGCCATGACGACGCTGAAGAGCAGACTCACGGCTGTCAAGGGCAAGTACTACGGCGAAGAAGGCCCGCCACAGCAGCAGCAACAGCAACAAACCGCTGGCCGACCGAGTCTCGGGAACCGGAGCAGCGCCATGCGCGAGTCGTTCAACCTGGACGCGCTGCCGCTGCCTCCCGGATGGGAGACGCGCTTGTCTCGCTCCAAGGGCAAGGCGTACTACTGCAACCCCAGTCTGCGGATCACGCAGTGGGACCACCCGTCCATCGAGTCTTCCAAGGCCAAGAAGCAGGCGGTGGCCGTGCAGCGGGCCAAGCGGTGAGTGTCTCGTTGTCTCGCTCAATGCCGTGCTAGATGCCAACGCAGGGTATAAAGGTGCTGATCACGCGGGTGTGCTCTGCTTGGTCATGTCCTTGGGTGCTACAGGGAGGCGAGCGTGAGCAGTCCGAGACGCGAGTCGATGGGTACGTTGCACCTTCCCGCTGCTTGTCTCCTTGTCGTCTTTGCACGTGCTTTAGGTTCTCATCCCGACCTCTTGGTGGTGTTCTCAACTGCAGTGAATGGCATAGAGACGATGGAGGGCCACATCTAGATGCGGACGCTGCACGTTCGACGGCGGCGGCTCCCGCTCTAGCCCCCGCCTCTCTCCAAGGCTTGGGATTCAAGGCCATGTTCAAGAAGAGACTGTAAAACCGTGCACTCGGCGGCATCACGAATGAAGACACGCGGACGTTCCGCGTTGGGTTTGGCTGCGCATTGTCGCAGGCGAGGACGCGGCTACTGTCCATCTCGTCGGGATCCGTCATACGCGGCGTAGACGTCCGCCTGGAAGCCCCCGTGCTGACCTCGTGCTGTGGCTTCGTTCTCGTAGCAGGCTTGACACAGATACGCGTCCTCCTGCCAGTTCCAGACGGCGGCAAAGACCACGGCAGTCGGACCTGAAGCGCTGCTGCATGGGCCACAGAGCCGGCAGTCGTCGGGTTTCTCCCAGCGCTGCAGCATGCGCTTCGGGTTGTAGTAGAACGGCTCGCCTGCCACGGACAGCGGATCCACAAACCAGCGTACGTGGATGAGTTCGCTTGCTCTGGTTCTTGCCTCGGCGCGTGTACAACAAGGCGGAGCTCCTCCAACTCACCTAGCACGTCGTCGTGTAGAATCACCCAGCGGTCCTCGTACTCAAGTTCATCGGAGCCCAGGCCGCGTGGCTTCTGGCTCGAGCTCTTGCCCGTGGTCTTGTTGCGGTAGCGCGGTTCTCGCGTCTTGACGTCGTAGTCCTTCACGTACAACAGGCGGAGCTCCCGCCGCAGCAGCTTGCGCGCCGCGAACACGCGGAAGGCGCACTGGAGACGCACTGCGCTCTTCTGGCGCGTCGCTCGCTCTTCCGCGTTCTCAGCCAGCTGCATATCGCGAGCAAGACGATCAGGAGGGGGGGGGGGGGGGGGGGGGGGGGGGGGGGGGGGGGGGGGGGGGGGGGGGGGGGGGGGGGGGGGGGGGGGGGGGGGGGGGGG
>JAADYJ010001066.1:0-11275 GCA_023338205.1 Halophytophthora polymorphica
CATGAGGTGTTACGCCAGTGCTGCCAGTGCTGCCAGTGCTGCCAGTGCTGCCAGTGCTGCCTCCAGTGCCTCTCCATTAGGGAGTGCATATTGGGTCCTCTCCGAGCCAAGGCTTCGGGTTCTCTGCCTGACACCAGCGATATCACACCGATATGCGCCTTCTGCACGGATTTCGACATGCGAATACTCCAAGCCCCGAGCGTGCTGAGCTCGAGCATCCTCTCGGCATTTCGTAGGCACGAATGGCGTCTGCTACTCGTACCGGGACACCTGTGTTGCGCTCGGAGGCCTTCACTTCTTGCTGCAGCCGTTTTACAACCATCTTGGTTGGGTGTACATGCTGATCTTGATACGCTCTTGCGCCATAGCTCGCCAGGCAAGCCATTTCGGATCCGTATCGAACTTCGTGGCGCGCGCCACAGCATTCTCAGCTCGGCGCTTCATCGGTGCGTAGAGTGGGTTCCGAAGTTGGACGGGCGTCGCTGGGTGATCGCGACTTGCGCTTGATCGCTGGTGGAGGTCCATCCTGGAAGTGGAGGCGCCAGGCTCGTCGCCCCACTCATTCTCATTATAGTGGTCATCGTGGCTGCCGCGGGCTTTGTATTCCACTTCTTCGCCTTGCTGCCGCAGCTTCACCACGTTGCACGACTGCAACAGATACGGCGAACACGACACTATTTGCGGAGCAACACCGCCAGCAACATCTCTCGAAGTACATGGAAGGTCGGGCGCGAGGGACATCGAAGGCGTCAGAGGCGCCGAATATGCCGCGACTGTCGTCATGGCGTCCCCAGTTACTTCACCTTGCTGTAGACAATGCTGCAAGTGAAACGGCGAGGTCATTCGATACCTGCACTGAGCGCGATTCGGTCCATAGAAGACGCCCAGCGAGCCGATCGTTCGCAGTAGTGTGATACCCTTCGTCCACTGAGCGTGAAGATGCGCCGCTCTCGACAGCCGCTCGGCCACGTAGCTCGAGAAGACCGCTTTCGTCACGAGAGTGATGCCGATCTGTGGCTCCTGAGCAAACCGCAGCGTCTCACTTCTGCCCCATCCATTGACAGCAAAACCCCACGCAGCGTGGAATCTCTGGTAGCAACGTGAGTCGCCAGTGATGCGACTGCGCGAGGTACACTCCAGTTTCAGTGTGACCTGCATGCCGGCAGACTGCGACGTCGCTAAGCGAACCACGCTGCGCTCCAGGTTGACGTCAGTGGTGCTGCTACAGCGCTGCAACGGGCACCTGGCGTACGACACCTCGCTGACGTCGCCTTCATGTCCACCATCTTCGTCGTCTTCACCCTCAGCGTTGTCATTCATGCCGTAGTTTTCGTCGTGGTCTCCGCACCAGGTATTGCCACGTTCATGTTCAGTGGCATTGCCAAAGTCGTTGCTGCTGTAGTTGTCAGCTGTGGCGTCGTTCTCGACGGTGCTAGTGCTAGTGGCGAAAGTGGCCTTGTCGCTGCTGGCCGCACTCGTTCGGGTCGTTTCCAGCGAGGATCGCCCATGAGTGACTTTGCTCCAGACTTCACCGGTCGAGTCTTTATCATCATCATCCTCTTGTGGTTGGCTCTGGCTTGCCAGGATACGGTCTTGGATCCCCACGCTGGACGCTGGGCCGTCCTCGCTTTCTTGCTTGCCGGCCACTTCGTCGACAGAGTCGATGTACCTCTCTACCATCGAAGTCGATTTCACTGCCACCGCCACGTTCACCTCTTCGGTGCTTCTTGTCAACGTCGCATTACCGACGGTACAGGTTTCTGGCATCGGTGGTGGCGACGACGCAAGTAGGTGGTGCCCAGCGCTGGTACCAGCGCAAGCGAGACCGCAGAGGTCGCCCAGTGAACCGAGTGTCGGCAGTGGTGCAACACCCATCATGTGCTGAGCGTAAAGCTGCGCCGCTCTCGATAGCCGATCGGCCACGTAGCTCGAGAAGACCGCCTTGGTCACGATCGCGATCGCAGCCCGAGATTCTTGAACGAAGTGCAGCAATTCACCTCGATCTGGCCCGTCCAGAGCAAAACTCCACGTCACCTTGGTCTGCTGGAGGCACGGGGATCCGCTACTTACGCGGCTTCGAGGCGTGCACTCCAGTGTCAACGATACCAACACATGAGCGGACTTTGTAGTCGCTAGGTGAATCGTACTGCACACCCGGCTGGCGGTAGGGGCGTGTATGGAGCAGAGCGGTAGGTAAACGACATGCCACTCATCGTCCTCCTCCTCCTCGTCTTCGTCGTCTTCGTCGTCCTGGTTATCTTCGTCGGCTTTGTCCTCGTTGTCGACTTCGTCCTTGTTGATTTCACCTGCCTTGTCGTCACGTTCACCTCCATAATCGTCTTCACTTTCACTTTCACCTTCGTCTTCGCCTTCGCCATTGTGTCCGGCCTCGCGGTGTTCATCGATGTTGGTTCGACCACTGGCGTACGCACTGTCGTTGCTTCTGGTGTTCTCGTTACTCTTGCTGTCGTCATCCCCACCGCGGTTCTCGCTAGCGATGGTGTCATCGTCAGCCGTGGTGCTTAATTGCATCGCGTGACCCGAAACCTGGATGTCGGTGCTGCTGCAGAGGGCCACATCGACGCTGTCCTCCTCCTCTAACTGCCGCTCTTCACTCTCCATCGTCCCGATGCTACACAGTCCTGCGGTCATGCACAGAAGCCTGAAGCTCAGCACAAGCCCCAGGAGCCGTAGCACACAGCCGCCTCCGTCGTTGACATTGACGCCACCAACACTGCCAGAAGCAGCAACGTCGACAACCCTCGTCGCCTTCTCTCCTCTCATCATCTCTTCTGCTTGCATCGTTTCCATCTTCTCGCTTCTCGCTTCTCGCTTCTCGCTTCTCGCTTCTCGCTTCTCGCTTCTCGCTTCTCGCTTCTCGCTGCTTGCTCTTAGCTCTGCAAATTGCAGTATGGCAGAGGGCACGCTGGCGTCTCGCTCTCCGTGCGTCGAGGCTCCAAGACTGGAGATTCCAACGTAAAAGCTCGAAGGAGGCCTGAAACTTGGAGAGGACAAACTTCTCAAGCGCATTCGGTCTCTGTTGCTGGTCGATCCTCTGTTCTCCTAAACCTGCTGTCGAGGACTCGTTTTTCACTCATCCAAGTGCTGACATTCGTCCGCGCGATTGGCAGGCGTCTCTGAAGGGCAGCTTTTCTCACGGGTATAGCTTCAGAAAGAACGTCAGGTACGTGCTGCCTCCCCGAAACCCATTGCCCCACACTTGGATTTTGCATAGGCCAAGTCAGGTCACGGCAGCCGTACTTCGTTCGCTCGTCTTATTTGTTTGCCGGTGCACTTTTTTGGGCCACCGCTAGGCTGGGCGCGTTCTCCGTCTTGATCAAGTCGAGGACACCGACTTGACCTCGACCTGAGAAGAAGGGGGCAAGTCACAGCGCATAGAGATAGGGTGAGAGGTTGATCCGATGCACCGGGGCCACCACAGAGTAAAACACGAATTCTCTTGCTACGAGTCCTAATCAGGAGGCGTGAACACGGCCACTAGACTGTAGCATCAGCTATTCATCTGACGCAGCCATGCACACACGAGACTGTCTGCGATGCACACACCACAAGAGAGACACCATGAGTACATAGGGAGACACGACTTGCCCGAATCGGCTTCAAATTGCCCCGCTTACATTCCTGCTGCCACTGACGCTTGGCAACATCTCTATAGACGCAAAACAGCTTTGTCGACTCGCACTAGTGTCCGTCTACCAAGCTCATTTGCCCTTCGTACGAGTTCGACCCACTGCTTCTCTCTGTAGAGCAGTCCCGGTATGTGAGTGTACCCATCTACGCCTTCAAGACGTAGGATGGAGTAAAACATGGGGTGTCCTGTGCAGCTAGATTGCAGTCTTCTCGTCCAGTAGTTAGCGGGACTCAAGCTAATTTGCCGATTACAGACACCCCGAGTAGCTACTGGCACACGATCACTTGCTCGCGGTCACCTGAGCCGTAGCAGCTGCCTGCACATCAAACTTGACAGTCGACGAAAGCAATTCAGGGAGGTCGACCGCGCTGCTACAAGTGGAGCCCATGATGTGATTGACGAACAGGAAGTGTTTGTGCGTACCTATGTCGAGGCAATCCCAATCCTGGCCACGCCTGCGCAGCCACCTTCACTGCATCTGCGGGGCATGCCTCGATTCGGTCTGTACTAAAGGAAGCGAGTCCATTCTACATGTGTCATCCACTACAACGGCCTACGTACCAAGCGTTAAGTACTAGAACAACCGCAAATGCACCTGTCAAGTTTCGCGAGCGCCAAATATGACCCACATTCATTAATGGTCAGTCATACGCGGAGCAAGCGAGTTCTCTATCGGAACAGCGGTATTGTTTCGACGTCTGCCGGCGAATACCACTCGAACGAACCATGTCCTCGGACTGGTGAAATGTGCAGCGAGTGTGGTGTTGAAACTGACGCGCCAGCCCAGCAAACCAGCCACCCGTAGAAGAATTGCGTGTTCCCAGTTCAAACCGCATTCGTTGCTATAGAAGCAGCTACTGAGCGGCGTCTCAAGATCACAGCAGCTTCGACAACGTTGATATAGCCTAAGGAGCATGGAACACTAGAGCCCGTTTCAATCTCACTCGCACGCCCCCACTGGCTAGAGACTTCTGCGAGCGACGCCAGCTTAATACCGTTGCCGACTGAAGCTCCCTCAGCAAAGTTAGTAACCAGTGCTGTAGCACGAGAAATGATACAAGAGGGTGAGCCGTCAAAACTGAATTCGCCCTCCTGTAGTCTTGCAACAGCAATACGCGTTCCACGGGCGACTTCTTCTACAACAGCAATACACTGACAGACTCGAATCAGCGGTCCGCATCCGGTGCCATTCGCCGACCTCTTCAGCCCGCGTGTTGGACCACCCCATATTTTCAGTTTTACTAGTGACTCTGAGCGAGCGATAAAACGAGCAAGCCGCCTCTGCGTGGTGCGTCGTCCACGGACGCCCGCCGAGTTCCCGGTCTGAAAGTCGCAGTCAGGAGCAGGCCAATGCAGCGTTTGTTCGAGTTGATGAGCCACACCACCACCTCCACTGGTGGTGTGCACACCCCACTACCCTCTGCCGCCATCCAAACAACTTACCTGCACTGGAGGTCGTGTCCCCAGCGCCCCAGCAGCAAGGATCGCTTCCAGGATGCAGGAAGACGAGGTCGAACCTCCCAAACCGCATACATCATATCTTATTTTCGGGCCAACATTTGCAAGCAACATGGAGTCGCTCGCGGACGCACTGCTACGGCGGTGGAACGCGGCTGCAGCAGCGGGTGGGTGCTGCTACTGCTCGTACGAGGAAGCGAGGTGTATGTTCTATCCGTGTCTGACTTCTGACTGCGAGTCGCGCACCAGGAACGATGCGGACGAACGTGGACGAGACCCAGCGACGACGTGTGCCTGGCTCGCTTGGGCTTCTAGTCCAGTACAACGCGGGGCATATGCAGGTAAACGCACCTCTTTCTTGCTACGGAATGGCAGTCAGCTCAGTACGTGGCCTGCCCACTCCTGTATTCTGCTGATGCTGCAGCGGAAGAGGCCGGCGGACAGCACGCTGTTATCATCGGGGCCAAAAGCAAAGCCGACAGCGTCGGCGTTCAACTTCTCCAAGGCTAAGTATGTGACGGTGGCATATACCACCACTATGTTGGTCTGGTAAGACTAAACTGTGTCGCCGTGCGGGCGCTGACGTTGTTTATCGCGGGGAATGCACAAGGCCGCGCGAGTTTCTGGTCGGTCTGTGCTTTGACGACATTGCTGGAGAGTCGATCCCGTCACTGCAGACTGTTGCGCTTGAGGCTGACGCCAACGGTGATGATGACGAGGGCAAGCTGTTGCAGGCGGCTCCGCACTTCATGCTGGTCAACGTGGCTCCACTGGTACGAAGATGCCCAGCCTGTGCCCAGCGGTTCGATGCACGTATTGCGTTTGCTTGGATCTCACGCTCCAGTAGTAACTGATCCGACGTGGCTGTGGATTTCCGTGTGCGTTATGGCGTGCAGATGCGAGGTCACTTGCTGTGCGTCTTCGACTTGAACTTGGTGAAGCCGCAACGCATGGAGAAGACTTTCTTGCGTTATGCGCTTTCCATCGAGAAAAGTGTGCAGCGCGAGGACTTTGCATTGGGTGAGTTGCCATTGACCCTGCTTACGGTGGGCAAAGCTGTTTTAGGTATGCGAGGTAGAGTTCATTTAGACTGAGACTCGCCGTGCTTTGGTCTGGCTGTCGCTACATAGGCTTCAACAGTGCTGGAGCTTGGTCGTCCGTGAATCACTTCCACCTCCAGGGGTTCTTTCTCGGACACGCAAAGGCCGACGCTCCTAGCGTACATGCAGCCGCCAACAACTTCCCTATCGTTGAGCAGCAAAGAGAAGAGATGTTCCGCTTCGGACAAGCTGTTGTGAGCGTCCTCCCTCGCTGGCCGATCCATTGCTACGCCGTGCAAGTGGGGGATGGGGGTCGCCCTAGCAGTGAAGGGGAGGTCGTCGGTGCTGTTTGGGGTTTGTTGAAACTGCTGCAAGCACGAGGAACACCGTACAATCTCCTGCTGTCAAACGGTGTTTTCTACATCTTCCCGAGAAAGCAGCAGTGTGAGAACGGCGTGGATTTCTTTGCTGAGCATGCCAAAGTGACGAATGGCAAGGAGGGCGGCGCCACTACGCCTTCGCATGTGGTTCCTGGGCGCCTGCGGTGTGCCGTGGCGGAATTGTCGGGACTCATCGTCGCTGGCGACGAGCTGGTGTTCAAGAACCTCACGGAGGAGATGTACAGACACGTTCTTCAGGAAGAGGTCTCGCTCTCCACGGTACGCGCCTTTGTTGTCCCCGTGTTGCGCCTTGTTCCATTTCTCTCTCACACAACGATCATTGAACTCGTTTAGGATGACGCGGTGGAGATTGAAGGCGAATGGCGGGTGATGCTGCAGATAGCGTGATAATGTCAGAGGACGCAGTGTTAGCTAGAGCGCACCTTGACTGGAGTATCCCTAGCAATACTCTGACGGCTGCAAGCGCCGAAGCCCATTTTAGTCCTCCTTTTTTAAGGATCAGACACCACCTAGACTGCAGAAAGACCTCGACGTCGTATTTCGGGATGAACTGCGTTGCCTGGTAAGCTTTTGATAGTATCACGATGGCTTGTCTGTCAAACAGAGCCACGAGCGAACAAAGAGAACCGCTAGGGGCCCAGCAATATTTGAGTGACAGCTCCACGAGTGCGAGCTCTTGCGCTGTTCTTCTGCCACTGAAGAGCGGGTGCCGTACTCCGCCGTACTCCGCCACGGCCGTTCAACCGGCGTGCATGCGAGTATCGTCGATCTCCGCCCACCTCCACTTCGCTTGCTACAACTGCATCACGTCCACAGATAGTTACCAATGGGTTCAGGGTGCAGTGTTTTGCACGGCGACGATGAGCCGTTCGACCCGAACGTGCTGTCCGTGAGGCACTTCGACATCCACCGCGTGGTGGGCCAGGGAGGCTTCGGCAAGGTAAATGCCGTGATACGCAAGAAATCCGACCCGCCCGAGTGGTTTGCCATGAAGACGCTCTCCAAAGCCGTAGTGCTCAAGAAGAAGTGCGTCAATATGGTCTGGAACGAGCGAAACCTTCTCACACAGGTGAGTAACTCCAGCATCGTGCGCATGCACCACGCTTTCCAGGACACCTACAATTGCTACGTAGTCATGGACCTGCTACTCGGGGGTGACCTCAAGTTTCACCTCAAGAAGACACGGCCAGAAGGCTTCACTGAGGAGGAGGTCAGGTTCTATGTGGCCGGTGTGCTGCTCTCACTCGAGCACTTGCACAGTCTCAACATCCTCCACCGCGATGTCAAGCCCGACAACGTCATCCTTGATGCGAAGGGGTATCCGCGGCTGACGGACCTGGGCATTTCTGTGCAGACGGACAAGCTGCGGTACCAAAGCAGCAGCGGCACAGTGCCTTACATGGCTCCGGAGCTCTTCCAGATCTCGAGAGACCACGGAGTGGCCTCCGACTTCTTCTGCCTGGGGATCCTCGCCTACGAGCTCATCATCACCAAGCGTCCATGGCACGGTGGCGTGGTCGCGCACCTCAAAAACTGCCCAAATGTCACCACAGACTTCCCAGAGAGCGCATTCGAGTTGTACTACCCTTCGGAGCTGCTGGACCCGCCCTTCATAGGCAGCAAGCTCTCGAAAAGCTGCCGCGCGTTCCTACGCAGTATACTGCACCCTATTGAAACCCATCGATTGGGCACAGCAGAAGCTGGAGGCGCCCAGGACGTCAAGAACCACGAGTGGCTCCAGGATTTCGACTGGGAAGGGTATGCGGCGCAGACGCTCAAACCACCGATTGTGCCGGTCGTGGACGAGAATAAGGCCAACTGCGACACGGCCGCGCAGGATTTCGACGACGTACTCGAGCTCAGTTCGCGGCCGACGGAGCGCGTTTCGGTAGAAGACCAGCAAAAGTTCGCGGGCTTCGAGTTCAATGTCGACGTTAAGAGCCGAGCTCAAAGCTAGAGCGCTCGAGCGGCATCCCTTCGATCTCACGTCACCAGTGTCCGTCTGTCCTTGCATTGATCCATCTCCATCTATGGCAGCAGCAATGCTCTCTCACCTCCAGCAGCACGAACGCGCACTCAGTCAGACTTGCCCCGGAGGATGTCCAGCTCGATGTCGATGGCCTCCAAGGCCTCCAAGCCCTTGCTCGGGACAGCCATAAACAGGTTGTTCTGGAGAACTACCACGTTGTCGCACTTCGGCAAGTCCGGGTTCACACGGATCAAAAACGACTGCGGGCGGCCACATCCTTGCGTGACATCAGCCACGACCATCTCGCACTCCCTCCGAACCGATGGCACCTGTGACGTACCACAGCCAAAGTCAAAGTGTTAGCACGCACATCCCAGCAACGCACACCAACACAACTCATTGAGGGGGGGAGGGGACGTTTGGCGGCGACACGAACCCGTGTTCCGCAGCCAATCTCCAGCACGACCAACTTCAGTGTAGGATCCTCTTCCAGCATCTGCATTGTTAAAGACAGACCACAGCACGAGGTCAACCAAAAAGCCCGCATCTACGCGCTCCGGTCCGTACCACCGGTCGCGATGAGCCCGAGACATAACAATCACGTTGATTTGCCACAATCTTCCGTACCAGCTCCATCACGGCTTCCCAAGCCACGTAACCATCCTGGAGCGACACAGCAAGTCCATCTGATCAACGTCGCTATCACTGAGAATTTGCGCACTCACGGAGACGACTGTACCTCTTCGTCCGTGTTCGGGATCCACGTGGTATCGTGAAACATGAGCACGTTGGGGCGGCCTTTGCCCCCACAGTTGCGGCACGTGGTGGCGGCGCTGCCTGGAGCCCGCATGGTCGCCGAGTCCAGGTCGAAGCGGTGCGCAGCGGGAAGCGGCCACAGCTCCTCGCAGGGCTCTTTGGACCCGGAGTGAGCGTCGCCCGCGCACTGCCACGTCTCCACACTGCCGTGCAACTCGTAGATCTCTCCGTTGTCGAACTCCCGGTGAAAATGCGCATCCACCTGGAGGAATGCCACCAATCCACACACAAAAGTCAACGACAAATGACCGCCCAGATACAAACTTCCGCAGTGATTCTAGCGGTGAGGCAGCTAGTGTATGTACATTGGACGTGTAGATGAAGAACGGGTCGTTCGTGATGGAGCCCACTGTGACACCCGCCGGGATGGCACCGGACTTGCTCAAACGGTGGAAGGCAGCGCGGAAGGCCGCCCGCTTCGCGTCGCTGTCTCGGCCACTGAACTTGTTACGCAATGCTTCCTGCCACTTGCGCAGGATGGCGTATCTGCAACGCAGTGTACATGCACACAGTAGATAGAGAAACCGCGAGGTTGGGACGCGTACTAGCACTCGACAAGGCGCTGCCTGGCAGGGGATCAATGGCCAGTGGACGCACCCGCGGTGGTGCTGCGTGTCTCGGTACGCGTTAGTGCAGCTTCCCCAGAAGCCGTAGAAAATCTCCTCGTCCTCCTCCAGCTACATACCGCAGCAATACGCGCCACGACATGCATACATTCAATATGAACAAGGAGCAGCTCCAATATACCAAGAGGTAGAGACGAATGGCACGTACGATATAGGGGTCACACAGGTCCTGGTAATCCATGTCCATCTTGTCGTAGGCCTCCACTTTGGCGATGTCACTGCAGCACACAACAAAGTCGCACCACCACCATCAATACATAACCACGTGTTGGCCCATTTCTGCGGCATTGGCAACCCCTCGCTCTTCTCGCGCCCCTGGCAAGCCACGTACGCGTATACGGGCAGGGACGAGTCCGCCGAGAAGCCCGCACCGGCCGCGACAAGCAGGAAGTCCGCCTCCGCGATTTTTGCTGCAGCGGTAGCAACCACAGGACGCACAAGCAGCAAATGCATGTTTAGCGCCACGGAATATGAGTGAGTCATGTTGAGCGGAGGGGGCTGCAGGCCACAGAGCGCGCCAGAGGCTGCAAAAAAAAAACGAAACAGGTAGCGCAGCTCCGAGGAGGAAGCAGCGATCGCGTCCTCGCACCTGCAGCCTCGCGCCACTTCTGGCGCAGCAGGGGCGTCCCCGCCGCCGCCGTCATCTCTTCCAAGTCGCCCATGTTCGGGATTTTTTTTTTGTCGGCTTTTAGGCCAACCCACCGAACGGAATATGTCGGCATTTACGCCAACCCACCGAACGAAATATGTGAAACCTCCGATATTTGATAGCATCCTCCTAACATTTATGCTTTCCGGTATGCGCTACAATTCACGCAGTGTTGGCAACCGTCAAAAACCTCCCAAACATTATTGCTGTAGGTATGCGCTACAATTCAAGAATTGTAGCGCATACCTACAACAATAAAGTTGGGGAGGTTTCAATCAATTGGGCACTTTCCCAAACTAAAGATGGATATATTCAACTGTCAGAGCGATGGATGGAGGGTCCTAGCTATCTCGTGTTGATGAAGGGCCTTGTGGCTCGATGCGCCGGTCCCTCCGCCAGCTACAGCCATCAGCGATAATGCCCGCGACCATAGCGGAACAAGGTAAGCGCGAGTGAGCGCAGCGTCTCGGACTTCTCGAGAAGTGAGTTTGACGTCGATCAAGGACCCCGAAGTTTGGCGATATCCGGAAACAAGTCGGCCACGCGACTTGACAGTTATCGTTATCCCAGCGTCCTTCGCAAGTACGCGCTTGATACACGAGGCGCACGGCACTTACGTGTAGCAAGGCTGGAAGTACTTGATCCAGCGATCATGCTGTGGTCC
>JAADYJ010001067.1:0-11269 GCA_023338205.1 Halophytophthora polymorphica
CCTCCACTCCATCACCCCCATTGGCCAACCATCGCGTCGCCCCCTGAGCGAGACCCTCTGCTTCTTCTCCGAGCCTTAGCGCCACCACAGAGACAGATGGACCCCCAAACAGCAGCCTTCCGAGGAGTATACATGGGCACCAACAACGGGCAGGGCCCTACCATGCCGCTCGGGGCGGAACAAGAGTGTACAGTATACACCCACCCTCCCTGCGGCCGCGTATACTCGTAGCCAGCTACCTGTGTCTCTTTGCCTGCAGCCCCGCCAGCCCCAGTCAGTTGGAGACTTTGGAGACCGGAGAGAGCCCAAGGAGACCAGCGGGCGTCTCTTGTAGTGGCGCCAGGCCCAGGAATCATGTGCGGCAGCGGCCCCAGCAGCAGCAGCGGCGGCGGTGGCGGCGGGCGGGCGTGAGACTCGCAGCGGGGCTTGAGGCTTGCAGACCACGCTTCAGCCACGGCGGACACGGGCCCAGCGTGCGCGCCGGCAGCCCCTCGCCTCATTCGGCGATTCCCCCTCATCCCGCACACGACGACCGCGAGATCGCCTCCTCCTCCACACCCAGACCGACCACCACCCTCCTCACCCCAGCCATGGCTGCCTGCGAGCTCACGCGCCCCTCTGGCGACCTCAACTGCGCACTCCCCGCTGCGACCGCCACGGCCTCTGCCACGCGACTGCAGCGCCAGACGCTGTGCTTCTGGCTGCGGCTCTGCGGCTGCCGTGACTGCCTGCTCTTCGGCTCCAGCGCCGCTCTCTGCGCTCACCAGCTCGCGTGTCCCGTGGCGCAGGGCGTGGCGGCCAAGCTCGCAGCGGCGGGCCTGGAAGCTGTCGCGCCCACGCTGCCCCATGTGGCCACGTGCACGAGCGCACCGCAGAACGCGCTCGAGACGAAGGCCTCCGCTGTACTGTTGGCCACGACCGCGTCGACGGAAGAGCCCTGCATTGCGAGCGAGTCCATCGTCCATGCCGACACCGCCACCGCCACAGCCGAAGACGCCAACGACGCTGTCGGTAGCCACAGCGAAAGCCAGAGCCACCACGACGGCAGCAGCAATAGCAACAACAACACCAACCTCGAAGCCGACAACGAAGACGAGCGTCAGCACGAGCCGCAAGACTCGGCACACGAAGCGCCGAGAAAGCCCGAACACGCCGAAACGGACGCGACGCTGGATGCGCTGGACTTCCTGGAGGCTTTCCTGCAGCAGATCGGCGACAACACCCCGACGCCTGACGCAGTCGCGGCCAGCAGCATCGGCTCGGACGTCAGCATGACCACCGACACGAACCCCAGTCTGAGCACCAGTCTGGGCCTCAGCAACAGCTCCAACACCAGCTCCAACGCCAGTCTGACCTACACGAGCGCGAACACAAGCACCGCCAGCACCGACACTTGGTCTGTCGGCGAGGACGACAGCGACGACAATGAAGACAATGACGATGACAGCCAGACGCGGATCACAGCCGCCGCAGCGGTCGAGAACGCGGCTGCTCTCGCCACCCACGGCCTGCGACCGAGCGCGAGACGCTCGACAGCGACGCGCTCGCCGGTGACGCGTCGACAGCTGCGCAACCCGGAGTACGGCGCCATGAAGCGGCGGGCGAACGAGGCGCAGCCCAAGGCCACCGCGTTCGAGACGGACCCCAAGTGGCTGGCGCAGCAGGCCGACGCGCAAGAGCGCATCAAGCTGCTGGGTGCGAAGGCTATGCAGCCGAGGTGGCTCTGAGTCTCTCCGTCCAGAGCGCCGACGACCGGCTCCACCGCATGAACCCGTCGCAGACAGCTCCGCCACGGACACCAACACCGCCACAAAGGCCAACACCGCTGCCGACACCAAGACCGAGACCAACACCGGCTCGGAGATGAAGGAGCACACGCGTCGCCACGTACGCAGACGCAACCCCATAACTTGGCGCAGACACTGCATTGCCCAGTGCATACGTAGTCGTAGCTTCGTATCTGCCGCCACACTCGTCATGCAAGTGGCGGCGGACAATCGATTGTGTCGTAATCCACACACTGCATTCTCTTCTACTCCGATCGGACCTCCACCGTAGCGCACGAGGGCTCGCTCCTGCTGACCCAGCAGCTGCTCTTCACCTTGCATGGGCTGGTGCCTGCTGCTCCGCCGCATTGTCTTTATGCCACGCTCGAACCTTCCAACCGATTGAGAGGGAGATTGACTTGCTTCTTTCTGTCTGGACGACAGCGCCAACGCGAGCAATTCGGATCCATTCGACGGCATGCCAGCACTCCCTGAGGGATACGTTCAAGCCAAGCTCGGAGTTTCTAGGTAGCAGCTCGAGCGCTTGCTAGCGTCGTGAACGGCAGTGCGCCCGCCCGTGTTGCTCCGACTCGGTGTCGCTAGGTTCTCCCATTGCCCTGGGCCCAGGACCCCCACGCGTTACGAAGATATGATTGGGTGAAATAGCGTCGGTCGGTTTCGCGTCCGCTCAAGTGATGGCCATCATACGCTCCGCAGGCCAAATGACGCCGGAAGAAGTGCTGCGCGTGAAGCCGGCGGCGGGCGTGGCGCTCGTGCGCGCGTCTAGCGGCCGCACGCGGTGGGTGCCTTACACGCCGCCACCTCCGCCGTCTCCTCCACCCGCTGCGCCGCGCGAAGAGTCCTCCCCGCCCATCAATCTCCAGCAAAAGCCGCCGCAGTCTGCCGCCACGAGCGACGCCGGACGACTCGATCTGCGCGCGTCGGCGTTCCCCGGCTCGCCGTGCTTCCGACTCGTGGATGTGGACGCGCGCGCACCGCCGCCGCAGAACCTACTGGTGTTCCTGCACGGCCGCGGGGACTCGCACGAGATCTTTGCGCGGCTAGGCGCGCGAATGGCGCTCCCACAGACAGGTACGACTCGGTCTTGCCGTCGCCTTGTCCGTGGTTGCTACTGACAGAACTGCGTGAACACCAGCGGTGGTGGCTCTACGCGCACCTCGGGAGCTTCCCTTTGGCCTGGGCTTCACGTGGATGGAGGACCTGGACGCCACGGGCGACGTCCTCCCGCCCGACGTGCCGCACACGCAGCGCAGCCAAAGGTACGTCCGCACGCCAAGACGCACTGGCCACCGCTCGTCTTGCTGCGGCTGCTCGTGCTCACGCATGGTGTTTTTTACGCTGCGTGGGGCGTCCACTGCAGTCTCACGGCGGCTCGCGACTACGTCTGGCGCTTCCTGCGCACGCTGCACGAGTCCTTCGGCTGGGGCTACTCGAGACTCTTCCTCTTCGGCTTCTCCCAAGGAGCCTGCGTGGCTTTCCACGCGGCCATGACACTGCCACGCGACGTGCGTCTGGGAGGTGTCGTGCTGGTAGCTGGCGGCGCCGTCCTCGGGCCACACGCCTGCGTAGCCACCGACGAGGACGACGCAGCGGCCACTCCCATGCTGCAGCTCACAGGCGCGCAGGACGACGTTTACCCGCGGTCGTTGGCCGAGCGATCGCGACGCGAGTTTGGGCGGAGACACGGCGCCAAGGCGCTGGCGGACGGCCTCTTCTTGAGCGTGGAGCGGCCACACAAGGCCCACGCCATGGTGGACACGCACGAGGACATGCAGCTCGTCATGCGCTTCTTCTCGGAGCAGCTCTATCTGCGCAACGTGGAGCTCGAGAACCGCAGCGACGTCATCGAGCTACACGTGTGAGAGGCACAGACACGCCACGCCAGCCGCGCGGCCATAAGCACTTGATCCGCTCGCGCCACGAGCTGCGCAAGCCGGGGACGCTGCTATTTCCTACTGCGGACCTCGACTGCCTTAAACTGTTGCTGCGTGGCAGCGTCGTCAGCTCATGCGGGCGCCGAGGCGTCGCCAAAGTAGCGGATGACTCCGTGCGAGACCTGCACGAGGCTCTCGTCCTCCAGCGCGCGCAGCGCCATCTGGAACTCGGCGCCCTTGACGAGCGCCTGGCGCTTCTCCTCGAGGTGGCGCCGCGTCTCGCCCACACTGAGCGACTGGTTGGGCGCGTCGCCCAGGATCTCCTTGAGGGCGTGCACGAGTTCCACCAGCGCCTCGCGCTCCAGCACGCTGTGGCCCGTGTTGATCATGTCCATATCGATGGTGCCCGTGCGTGGGTCCATGGCGGCGCGTTGGGTGGCCACGTTCATGAGGCGCAGCGCTTCCTCCACGTCCAGCTGCGTGACCGTCGCGCAGAGCTTGAGCTTGGCCAGCGCCTCCGAGATGCGGATGAGCGACTCGAGCTGACGCGGCGTGGCCGTGATGTTCTTCTTGGCCGACGCTGCGCTCGCGCCGCCCATGCGTCGCAGGTCCAGATACGCGCGGATGAGCGTGTCCCGCGCGTCGCTGGACAGCCGAGGGTGCACGTGGCGCTTGGCGTACGCAATGTACTCGGTGAGCAGCTTCATGCTGATGAGCTGCGGGCCGCTCTCGCGGCCTTGCTGCTGCACGCGCGCGCGGGTCTCCTCGTCGTAGTAGAGCGCCACAATGTGCTTGGCCAGCTTGCGGTCCGACTCGGGCTGCGGCTTGTCCAGGATGAGGTAGATGAGGTCGAAGCGCGAGAGCAGCGTGGGCAGGATGTTGACGTTCTCGACGACCGACTTGTTGGGGTTGTAGCGCGACTCGATGGGGTTCGCGGACGCCAAAATGGACGCGCGCGCGTTGAGCGAGCAGATGATGCCGGCCTTGGCGATGGAGACCGTCTGCTGCTCCATGACCTCGTGCAGCACGGAGCGCGCCGAGTCGCTCATCTTGTCGAACTCGTCGATGCAGCAGATGCCTTCGTCCGAGAGCACGAGCGCGCCCGACTCGAGCACGAGGTCGCCCGTCTCCATGTCGCGGATGAGCGACGCCGTGAGCCCCACGGCCGAGCTGCCTTTGCCCGACGTGTAGATGCTGCGCGGCGAGAGCTTGTGCACGTACGACAGCAGCTGCGACTTGGACGTGCCCGGGTCGCCGCACAGCAGCACGTTCATGTCGGAGCGCATGACTCGCCGCTTGGGCGCCACGCCGCCGTGCTCCGCCTGCTCGTCCGGCTCCTCGTTCACGCTGCCGCGACTGCCGTCCTTGCGCGTGCCGCCGAAGAGCATGCACAGGATGCCCTTCTTGACGTCGTCCAGCTCCCAGATGGACGGCGCCAGCGAGTGCGCCAGGTTCTCGTACACTCGCGGGTGAGCCGCGATGCGGCGGAAGGCGGCCAACTTGCGCGCCTGTAGGGCGTCGGCGGCGCTGGCCTCGTCCTCGTGCTCGCGCTCGGCCGGGTCGGCCATCTCCACGTCGATGTCCGCGGGCCCAATGACGCCGGCCGCGTCCTCCTGCGCCTGTCGCGCGCCGGCGCCGAGGTCCTCTCCGTCCTCGCCTTCTTCTCGTCTCGAGAGCTCGTCCACGCGTCGGAAGTGCACCACGTCCACGTACGTCTTGAAGACCGACTTGACCACGCGCTGGCGGGAGCTCGCTCGCAGCGGCACGGCGCGGTAGATGCCCGTGACCTCCACCTTGTCTCCGGGCCGCACGCCGTCCACGAGGTCGTCGAAGGCGAAGAGCAGCACCGTGTAGGGCGTCTCGCCCTCCGGGATGGCGTCGGGCGTCTCCTGCATCTTGATCATCTGCTTGTCCGTGAAGGCGCAGCGGTTGTGCAGCATCTCCATGCTCATGCGCGCGGCGCAGCGCGGACAGCTCGTGGGCTCCTCGATGCGCCCGCGGTCCAGCGCCACTTGCGTCGTGGCGTGGCACAGCGCGCAGCGGAAGAAGGCCTCCTTCAGGTCGGGCAGCACGGCGCTACAGCGCGTCACCATGCCCTTGAGGCACACGAGCTGGTCGATGTCCGACGGATTCAAGTGCCGCAGCGGCGAGAGCTCGCGTAGATGGAAAGGACGCACTTGTAGCGCCACGTTGGCCGCGGCCTCGGCGCCCAGGGGCGCGTCCGACGTGAGCGCCAGGAACTCCTCCGTGACCACCATGTCCAGGATGCGGATGAGCACCTGCGGGAAGAGCACGAGCTGCGTGTAGAGCTTGCGCGCGCCCGGAAACTGGCGCAGGTGCTGCGTGTCCAGGTCCAGCACGAGCGACTGCGTGAGCGCCAGACGACGCAGCGTCTGGACGTAGTGCGCGTCCTCGGCCGACGGCAGGCGGAACTGGTGCAGGAAGGCGCGGAAGAGCTCCATAGACTCGGCCACGCTGATGTTGGTGCCCCAGACCACGGCGCCCGAGAACGCCTGCTCCTCCTGTGGCGCCGGACGCGAGAAGGCGGAGGCCGAGACGGACGTCGACGACGCGCTCGAGCGCGGAGAACTAGGCGGAGACGCCGGAGGACGCGGCAGCGCCGCGGGAGGAGAGCGCGGTGGCTGACCCGCGTTGCTGCTGCGGTAGCTGGCCATGGAGCTGCTGCTGGAAGGCGACGACGGCGCGCCAGGCACCTGGGCGGCGTGTGGACCACCTTCCTGCTGCTGTTGCTGCGGCGTGAAGCTGTCGATGCGCCACTCACGACGCCCCAAGTCCCCGCGCGGCAGCTGGCGCTGCGCCATGCGCCGAAGCTCGGCTTCCACGTCGTCCTCTGGGCCTTCTGCGCCGTTCTGGCCGTCGCGACCGCGCAGCCCATCGGCGGTGGTGCCGCCAAAGCGACCGAGATAACGCGGCGTGGGCGTGGCGTCCACGGAGGCGCTCATCTCGGCAAAGCCGTAGCGACCGGGCTGCTCCGTGGCGGACACGGCGGACGCAGACACGGCCGAGGCCGAGACGGACAGCGCCGACGTGGGCGATATGGGCGACATGGGCGACAGCGGTGGCGACATGGGCCTTCCGGGCACGTTCTCGAGCCTCGTGGGCACGTTGGGCGTCGGCGTTCCGGGGGCCGCCGGCGCGGACGGAGAGGCAGGCGCCTCCCGCGTCAGATAGCGCGGCGCCGGAGCCGGAGGGCTCGACGGCGGCGTCGCGGGCGGCGTGCCATTGTCGCCTCCTCCTTCCATTCTCGTGCTCGTGTGGGTCTGCCGGGCTCAGCGGACGCTTCCCGCCAAAACTCCAAGCGCTGCGTCAAGGGCGTCGTCCAGGCCCAATTGCCCCAAAAAAGAAAAACGAGCGCATTGTATCGATACGTAGGACGGTTTCAGCTGTACGACAACTATGCTGGAAGTGAGGCTGAAACCACAAGTTTGGAGAGAAAGCAAGTCGGGAGAGAGACAATGTTAGCGAGGCAATATGCTCGAAGACAGTTCGATCCTGGTTTGTCGGGCAGCGCGATGCATCCGTACAGACTGCGCAGTGCTCCACGGGGCAACGTGCTCGTGTGTTTGAGTGCATTTGGAGGCGTCTCACCCCACGCCTCGCTTCTTAGCCTTCGCCGTCCAGGTTCTCCGGCTCGGACACGACCGTAGCAAGGCGGGCGGGGCCTCGTTGCACCACGAACTGAGAAGGTGGTTCAACCAAAGCATTGAGCTCGCGCACTTGCGACGGTGAGCCGCGTGAGACGCGTGTAGGACAGGAGTATGCCTTGGGGTTCATGAATAAGGAACTGAAGACCATCGAGTAGTCACCCGGCCACACTTTGACGCCTGCGCATTCTCTCTCTCTCTCACTGTTGCCACACGTTTGCGCGAGCCGTGAGTCGGCGCTCTTGGAACAAGTGGCGAGCGCTCGCCCCAAGCTCTCTCCTAGCGGTCTGCATCGCGCTCCCAAGCGGCAGTAGGCGCCAGACCTGTCTCCATGCGGCGCTGTGCATTGTGCAGCTCGTAGCACGGCGGGGCCCAGCTCAATTGGCGCCTCATTGCGCTCGGGCGGGTGAAGCCATCTTGGTCCTTGAAGCGTCTATAAAACCTTACCCTTGCCTCCCATCGCGAGGTTTTATTCGCATTCAAGGGCAACTTCGCATTCAAGGGCAACTTCGCATTCAACACCATTCCGCATTCCGCATTCAGCGCCGTTGCGCAGACGCCCCCACGTCCAAGCGCCAAGCCGGGAGCTGCAAGCTGCAAGGTGCAGCAAGTGGCGATGGCGCCAGACGTCGAAGGCGCGCGGGCGCGAGTCGCGGGAGAAGCTGTCGGGACATACGAGAGCGCCGCCCAGAAGACGGCCTTCGTGGCCAAGAGCGAGGGGGCGTACGGCTACGGGCGAGATGACGGGCGGGTGGCGCTGCGCGTGGATGCGATGCGAGCAACGCAGTTCCCGCAGCTGGAAGGTGCGTTCACGAAAAGGAGAGGTGGGGCCCGTTTTGGCTGTGGCCGCGCTGTACAACGTGCAGGAGGCTGACGTTCTGGTGGTCTTGCCCGTGGATGGCTTTCGCTCGGTGTGTATTGCAACAGGCAATGTGTATTTGGACCACGCGGGTGCGACCATGTACTCCAAGGCGCAGCTAGATGGCGCATTCCAAGAGCTGAGTGGAGGACTATTCGCCAACCCGCACAGCAGCATGGGGGGCGCGCATGCCGAGTCGACGACTGGCAAGATCGAGCGCGTGCGGCGCCAGGTGCTGGCATTCTTCTCGGCGAGCGAAGAGGAGTACACGGTGATCTTCACGTCTGGCGCGACGGCCGCGCTGAAGCTGGTCGGAGAGAGCTTCCCGTGGAGCAACGACAGCACCTTTGCGCATTCAGTGGATTCCCACACTAGCGTGCTTGGTATTCGAGGGTATGCTGCAAAGCACGGGGCAGTAACGGCGTGTGTGGGACTGGACGAGCTGCAGCAACTCGAGACACCGCAAAGTTCTAAGACGGTGTCGGCTTTAACAACGCTCTCTGCGCCGAGTCGATGTGCGGGCCAAGGACCTATGAGCCTGTTCGCGTATCCGGCAGAGTGCAACTTCAGCGGTGTTCGGCATCCGTTGTCGCTCGTCGACCAAGTTCGCGCTGGACGCTGGCAAGCGAACGCCTGTGACGGCAAGACTGGCGGTGGTGGAACGCAGTGGCTCGTGCTCGTGGATGCGGCCAAGTACGTTGGGACCCACCGACTGGACCTTTCGCTGCATCATCCTGACTTCGTCGTGCTCTCCTTCTACAAGATGTTTGGATACCCTACGGGACTGGGCGCCTTGCTGGTGAGGAAGACAGCGCTATCGTGCTTGACGAAGACGTATCAAGGGGGAGGAACCGTGCAGAGCATTCTGGCTGGTCGCCATTTCGCGGTTCCTCGCGGGCTCGACGACGGCAGCGATGACAGCGCTCGGTTTGCTGACGGCACGCAATCGTTCCTGTCGATTCTTGCGCTGCGTCATGGGTTCGAGCAACTGGAGAAGCTGGGTATGGCCAACATTGAAGCCCACACAAGTGCACTGACCAAACTGCTCTTCGCAAACCTTAAGAAGTTAAAGCATTGGAACGGCCGTCCAGTCTGCAGAGTCTACGGGAACCATGAGCGAGTGGCTGTCGCGTCGGAGAAGCGTCAGAGCCAGGGAGCTGTCGTCGCGTGCAACTTCCTCCGATCCGATGGTGGCTACGTGGGGTACAGTGAGGTTCACAAGCTGGCGGAGATCCACAACATCCACTTGCGCACGGGCTGTTTCTGCAACCCCGGCGCTTGCCAGCACTATCTGGGCTTGGAGGAGACGGACGTGATGGCGAACATCGCTGCTGGACACGTGTGCGGCGATGACGTTGATCTGGTGAATGGGCTCCCGACGGGTGCTGTGCGTCTGTCCCTGGGGTACATGAGCACGTTCGAGGACGTCACGACGTTCGTGGAGTTCGTGGCCAAGTACTTTGTGAGCTGCGAGGCACCGGCTGTAGCACCCAAGGCAGCGCCATGCAGCTCAATTCCAGGCAGTGTTCGTGTCTCGCAGTCGAAGGGGCCGTACCTGCGCAAGATCTCGCTGTTCCCCATCAAGTCGTGCGCCGGAATGACTATGGACGCGTGGCCTATCGGGTCGCGGGGGCTGCTCTTCGACCGGGAGTGGGCGATCGTGGACTCGTTGACGGGCAACGCGCTGTCGCTCAAGAACACACCAGAGCTGTGCTTCGTCCGCCCAGTGGTGGATCTCAAAGAGCAGACGCTCACGATTTCGGTTGGGACTCCTGGTGGGGCTGCGCTACAAACACAGTCAACGCCTGAAGGAGCTACGCACCTTCCAACGTCGTCGTTCGTGCTCCCGCTGCGTGCAGACATCTCGAGCAAGAAGACGCAAGCCCAAGACGCCCCGCGCGATATGCGAGTGTGCACTGGCGCCTGCAAAGGAAACGATGTGGGCGAGGACGTGTCGCGATGGCTGAGCTCGCACCTCGGGCGCCAGTGTACGTTGGTGCGCGTGTCCAGCAACCACCTGCGCGCCTCGCTGGCTTCTCGCTCGAAGCAGTCTCCGCCCAAGCGCCACCTGACGGATCATGACCCAGTCGAAGGCGATGCGAACGGTAACGAGACACGTTCGGCGCTCAAGCCCGCGATTGGGTTCGCCAACCAAGGCCAGTTCCTGCTCATCTCGAGCCAGAGCATCGAGCACTTCAACGCCGTTCTCCGGTCCGTGGACTCCAGCCTGAGCATGGACGAAGACGCCTTCCGCGCGAACCTCATCGTGGACGGGTGCACCGACGCGTTCGAGGAGGACCAGTGGCGCTGTCTGCGCATTGGCGACGCTGCGTTCGACGTATCGGGGCCGTGCAGCCGCTGCAGCGTCATCAACTTGGACCAGCGCACGGGGCAGTTCAACCGCCGGCCGCTGCAGGTCCTGTCCAGCTACCGCCGGGAGCGCAGCAGCATCTTCTTCGGCCAGTTCCTCACGGCGCGAGGGGCGCGGCCGGGCGAGCCCTCTTCGTCGTCGCCGGCTGCATCTTGGCTGCGCGTGGGGGACCGGGTGGTCGAACAGCGAAACCCCTTGTCTTGCTTGAAGTTCCGGGACATGGCTCCACCAGTCGAGTAAAGCGCGACCACCGGAATCGACGGTTGCACAGCAACCGCCCGCCCACCGCCCACGCCGTGCTTCAGCCGCACTCTTCCTCTTCTAAGCTTCCTGCGCCTCCTGTTCTACGCGCGTCGCTTGCTTGCGTCGCCTTGCTACTTGCTGCACGTGTGTCCAAACGCAAAAGCGCCGCCTGCTGCGCGGCTCCAGCCTCGCCCCTGCGCTCACTTGCGGCCCAGCAGCGCCGCCAAGGTCCTCGTCGCCTTCTTGCCGCTGGCCGCTGGCCGCTGGCCGCTGGCCGCTGGCCGCCGTCGAGACGACTCGCGCAGCAGCCGCTCCTTGCGCATGCGCTTCAGAGTGAGCACGTCCTGCAGGCGTCCGCCGTCCTGGCGGTCCACGCACTGCGCGATGAGCTCGTGCAGGCGCTCCAGACGCTCCATGTGGTCGCGCTGCGCCAGCTCCTGCGCCTGCGTCGGGTACAGCGTCGTGACCAG
>JAADYJ010001068.1:0-11268 GCA_023338205.1 Halophytophthora polymorphica
CGTGAAGGTGAATCCCGTGCCCTCGTCCTCGAAGCCAGTGAATGCGAGCGCTTGCACCTTCGCGACGACGTCGTCGTACGCGTCGTTGTTGCTCATCGCCTTCCTGGAATAGTAGCTAGCGCAGTTTTGAACCGCCTTGAGCGGCGGAGCCACGCCAGGCGGTATGTCGAACTTTGAAGCCATTGCAATGCGAATTCCGTTGGGCTTGAGCCCTTGGGAGGTCATCTCCCGGCAGAACTGACGCTGCTCGAGCGCGAGCCGCGCCTTCCGTGGGAAGACCGCGGAGGAGAAATGGTCGTTGAGTTCGTAGATGCTCCTGCGCCGAGTGGCGCTGCACGCGTCGATGCGTCCTCTCCACGGGCATTTCGTCCCCGCCCCCCACCTCCGCACAGGACGCACTGGCGCAGATGACGAGTTGGTAATGCATTGTGTGCGGTTCCTCGGCCGTGTAGATAGTGCACGGGACCGTGTTGGACGTGCGCACCTTGTGCGACTTGAGCGCCGAGAGCACGTGCAACGCTTCCTCTTCAGGAAGCCCGACCGCGACGTCGCTCCAGGGCAGCGAGCGGCCCATGCGGTCTGCAGGCAGCTGAAGGGCTAGTGATGGCACTCTCCTCGCGTCCATGCCTGCTAGAAGCACGCTCCACGTTCGGCGGGGTCCTGCCGAATGGTCGGCGGCGTAGAAGCTCCTGAGTTGGCCAAAACACATACATAGCGATTGGTCAGTTTCCTAGCGTGTGAGCAAATGACAAACCGTTTGAATTCCACGTGGCTGGGTTGCACCGCTTTGTTGTGTGACGCACCATTTCTGCTGTGCACGACAGGATCCAGTTGTCGGGGACGGATTGCTGTGTGCTAGTCAGCAACGGTGTTTGCTGGTCAGCATTCAGATTTGCTGAGCAAATTTTTCATTGTATTATGTACCTTTCAAGTTGTATTTTTCGCGATTTGATGTTTTCGCATTGAATAGTGTGCTATTCTGCACTTCTGTGGTTTTAAAATAGTTTGTCGCGGAGGAGGGAGAAGCTTCCAGCATGACTTTCGACAGCGAGCGTGGTCCTACCTCGGGGTTATTCTGTCGGCCATTGCAGTACATGGACGTCATACTACTGGCCGGCGTACACGGCATTGGCCTCAACGTCGACGCTCGCAAGAGCAACGAGTGTCTCCACGGAGACTCTGCCTGTGAATTGGTGGTGCAGTCCTTCTGTGGACTCCATCCCGACGACGTGGGGCCGGCTGAAGCCAGCGAGAAGATCAGAGTCGGCGTCGCTGTGCACACCGTGGACGGAGAACAAGTACGCTCATTGCAGTAATTGCAGTCCAAGATGAGGGCCAGAACCCCGCGCAGGAAGTTCGTCTTGCTGCGGTTCCACTGGCCAGGGACATCGATGAAAGACGGCGTGGAAGCCGCCTCTGGCGTGGTTTCGGACCCGGACGAACTCGAGGCGGAACTTCCTGTCGGTGACTCCACGACGAACCGCTTGCGAGTAGAGTCACTGCTGCTGAAACACCCTGAGGCAGCCACCGTCATTCGTGGCTTGGCCTCCACCAACCTTGTGCTGCAGGACCAATTGGTGGCAAGCAGACTTGATCCGTTTCCACGGACTTCGCGCTTCAGCGCTAAATCCAAACTGTCCATTCACTGCTTATCGGTCTGCGCGGCCGTAAGGGCTCACACCCGGCCACGCGGCAGCCCCCTTGGGCGAAACGCAAGTAGCCAGTATACAGTTGCGCTATACATGGGAAGCGTGACCGCAGGGGTGCTACCGTATACACCCTGCGGATCACTTCCCCTTCGACTTGAGCGCTGTCAGCCGCTCTGCAGTCAGGAATCTTGGCCTAGAGACGCTCATGACGGGAGCCGCGGCAGGCTGGGGCACTAACGACGTGCCGTACGACGCTGCACCGCGCGCCTACGAGTCTCTCCACCCTGCAGCGCGTTCGCCATGCGCTAACGGTCCAACTGGCGGGGCTCAGCGTCAATGAATGCTTCGAAGAGAATCGGCACGTCCTCCTTGATCGTCTCCGCGGGCTCCCATGAGGCCTCCACATCGTCGAGGCCCATCCATTTGACCTCAATCTCCCAGCGGTGGTTCTCAGGGCTGAGTCTGCAAGCGCGCAACGCTTCCACTAGATGACCCCCTTCACCGTAGATTGCTTGCTCTACCAACTCGTCAGCGCGGCCACGCTCAGAGTCTCGATATAGTTGAAGCCGTGATGCGTGACGAACGGACACGGCGAATGGTTCCACGAGGTCCTGCACCTCGAACGTATAGTCGTTCAGTGCACGGAGAATGCGCTTGGGCCCACGCCACACTAGCGCGAGCTTGTGGTCACTGCGGCCCGTAGCGGTAGCTGCCAGAACAAAATCGCCCTCGCTGAACTTGATAAGCCGAACACCCTGCCGTCGAGCGTGACGTTCTCGAGCAGCCCGCCGTTTCTTTTCACTCTCGTCGGACATCTCGGAGTGCATGCCGTCTAGCGCACGGCGTACGGCAGTCATGTGCGTCTCAATTTCCGCCGCAACCCACGTGATGCTCGTCTGGACTGGTTCCCGTGGGTCGAGAATGCTCCGTAGCTGATGACCGCTAGGCAACGCCGTAAACGCTGTCAGCGGTGTCCGACCGGCCAGGCGATCTGCAGGCATGCCGTTCAGCGCCGCTTGGACCACCGGGAGTATGACTGGCCAGTCACTGACGTGCAGACGTCGCTCGCTGAGAAGAGCCTTCACGGTCTTGAGGACTTCGCGGTTGACGACCTCGACCGTTCCATTGGCCCACGGCGTATACGCCGTAGTGAAGTGGTGTTGAGCACCCAGGGTGCGTTGCAACTTCTCCATGATGAGGTTCCGAAAATGCGCGCCTTGATCCGACACCCACTGCAGCACAACTCCAAAACGCTTGAACCAGTCAAGCAGCGCTTGGTAGACCTGGTCGGCGGTAGCTTGCGCGCAAGGAACGAGCTCAATGTAGCCGCTCATCCCGTCCATGAGCACCGGTACGTACTTGACGCCGCCGGTACCTTCGACCATGGTCAAAAAATCGAAGTGAAGCAGTTCGTTTGGCCGCGTCGCTCGCAGCGTCTCACCTAAGGGTCGAGGAACTCGACCACCTGCGGTAGCCATGCAGTGCAAGCATTCGCGGACGAACACGCGCACATCCTCTGCTTGCGTCGGCCAGTAGAAGAGATCCCGAGAGGGCCTTCAGCGTGGCGCGCGCACCACGATGGCCACTGGCTCCTGCGTGAGCGACCACACAAAGTCGCTGCTGCATGTCCGTTGCTGTGGGAGGGATCCACACTTTCCCCTCCTTCATAAGCAGACCTCCGTCCGCAAGTAGGTCATCGACACCGGTCGTCGGGACAATGCCATCAGCACGAACTTGCTCCTGCAGAGACTTGAGCTCCGACTCGCTCGGCCAGACAAAATCCGACTCCATCAGCGGCGAAACTCGTTCCACGACGGCGAGGCGCGCCACTTGCGGCGCAACTTGCGTATCCGAGAGCACTGGTTCGGCACCCCAGCGACTTAGCAGGTCACCCCACGCGTTTTCCTCGCCGGGGACGTGCTCAATGACGTAGCGAAAAGACATGAGCGACAGCGCCCATCGCTGTAGCTTGTCCGCTTGATATCGTGCCATCGCCCCGTCGGTCGCCTGCGGGTTGAAGATGTAAACCAGGTTTCGGTGGTCCGTGAAGAGATGGAACCCCGCCGGACGCATGAGCAGATACTCCAGGCGGCGCGTCGATTCCACGATAGCGAACGCCTCCTTCTCAATCACGGGCCATCGACTGGAAGCCCCAGTAAACTTCCCTGATAGGAATGCGAGTGGGCGGTGGTTTTGCTCGGCACGAGGTAGGCTCAGCTCCTGCGGTTCCACTTGCGTCGCCACGGCACCCCAGTAATCTTGACTCGCGTCCGTGTACAGGCACACCGCTGCTGCCGGGCTTCGATGTGCTAATGGCACCATGTGCAGCAGTGCAGTGCGAATCGCGTCGAGGCTCGCAGCTTCTGCGCCGCCCCAGCCAGTCTCAGCGAGCTGCACACGCTGGAGTTTCGCCTTCTTCCGTGAGCCTGCGGACGCTGCAGCATGATCGAGAGCCGTGTATAGTGACCCCGTCAGTCGCGTGAACTCGGGAATACTCTGTCGCATCCAGTTTACGGCACACATGAACTGTTGAAGCTCAGCACCCGTACTTGGTGCCTGCATGTCCACAAGCCCTTGGATGCGCTCGTCGCTGTGACGCACACCAGCCTCCGAGATCACCTTGCCGCACCACACGACTTCACGCGTGAAGAATTGGCACTTCTTCGCGTGCAGCTTGAGGCCGAATTGCTCTCATCGCGCGAGCACGTCGTCCAACAGGGATAGGAGCTCTTCCTGGGTCTCCGCGTAGCCCAACAAATCATCCAGCCACGCGAGGACACCGCTCCCGAGAAGCTCGCCGAAGATCTCTTCCACAACGCCTTGACAATAGGCGACGGCGTCTGTAGCGCCCATTGGTACCCGAGTCGGCGTGTACATGCCCCGGTGTGTTACAAACGTGTAGAGCTCCTGCGAGTCTTCGTGAAGTGGGAGCTGCCAGTACCCACGAAACCAGTCAAGCACGAAGAAGTACTTCGCGCCCTCGAGCTCGCCAACCACGACCTCCAAAATTGGCATTGGCCACAGCATGGCCTCCGTTCGCTCGTTCACTCGGCGCAAGTCAACCGTCATTCTCGGATCAGTAGACGGGTCGATATCTTGCTCCTTCTTGCGCACGATCCGGGGAGATGACGCCCAACGACTGCGATGATTCTTGTATACTAGACCGCCAGCCATCAGCTCAGTCGTGTGTCGATCCAGGAAAGCGCGATCATCCGGTGAATAGCGACGTGGCTGCGCCTTAGTGGGTTGCGCGTCAGGCTTTACCCGGACCTGCAATGGTGCGACGCGTACGGGAGGGTCTCGACCAAACCGCACACGGAAACAGTCAGCTCGCGCGTGAAGAATTGCAGCGAGGCGCGTGCGGCCATCTACCGTCAAGCCGAGAGCCGTCGCCAGGTCGATTTTCTTCTCCAAATACGTCACGACCTCCTCGAGTGTGGAGGGCCGCATCGACGGCATCGCTGCTCTGGTTTCGTAACGCACCATGCCATCGTCGTCCGCTACGTCCTGTTCGTGACGGACATCCGCCTGCATGCGGCACATCTTCTGGAGAGGTGTCGGCTCGGTCGCCACGCTAGCCTCCAAGGCAAGCATGTCGGGCAGTTTCCACTCCAGGCTGACCTCTCGCGCTTGAACCAGCAGTTGATCCGTCGAGTAGCCCAACACTTGCATGATTGGACGACCCATCGTCAGCTCCATGCAGGCGTTTCCTTCATCGACATACGCCTCGAGGTTGCGCAGCAGGAGACGGCCAGCGCTTGTCGCCAGGTACACCTCCTTGAACGTTGCCACGCGGTGTACGCTGAACGCGATACCTCCGATGGGCATTAGCTGTACTGCCGCGACCTCGCAGACTTGCGCGGTGTTGCCCGCACGCTCGAGCGCGTCTAGTACGCCTTGCCCGACGAGTGATGAGTCTGCGCCCGTATCAAATAGCAGCCCGCGGACAAAAACACCATCCACCTCAGCGTCTACCGTCCCTTGCACGTCTCCCTCTTGCCCAACCGAAGCACTCGAAGCTGCCACACGACTCATTTTCATGCCGTCGCGCTTGGACCACATCTCCTGTAGCAACTGCTCAGCCTCGCCAGGGCCACACCGAGGACAGTCACGAACGAGGTGGTCCACCTGGCCACACTTCAGGCACGCATACTTCGCCGACGCTCCGCCTTGAGCAGGTGACGACTGTGCCGCAGCGGGAAACGTAGTCTGCGCACTTCGCCCGCCGATGCCGCGGCCTCCACGAGCGCTACTACCACCGCCTTGGCCACCGGTACGCCCACCTCGACCCGCACCTCGCCCAGCCTGGCCGCCCGTATTACTGTTGCGTCCAGCGCCTGACGAAGGAGCCGTACCACCGCCGCGCCCATTGCCATTGGTTGCGCCGCCGCCGGCGCCATTGCCGCTCCCGTTGCCCTGGCGTCCGCGGCCACCACCGCCGCTGCCACGACCCGACTGAGGCTGGCTCAGATTCGTCGATTGGAGCGCTCGCTCCCACGTCATAAACTCCTTCAGCAAATCGGTCACCCAGGTGCAAAAGGGCACCACTTCGTGCTTTTAGACCTTGTACTCCTGCAGCGTCAGTCGAGTAGACACAACCGACTTAAAACTGGGCGGCGCGAGCGCAGCCGTCGGGTACTGCACCAGACGGCGTTGCTCATGGTCGAACGCGAGCTCGCTCACGTTGAAGCGGTCGAGCACCACCTCCAGATCTGCCTGTAGCGTTGATATGCAACTCTCGGGTTCCGGAAGCTGGGTGTTCATCTTCAGACTCTTCATCGCCTCGTCGATTACTGCGTAGTCGACGTGGGCCGGAGTGTTGGCCGCGCGAAAATAGGCGATCCACTGACTCTCCGTGACGTTGTTCGGCGTAGTCGCGAACTCCCAGCGCGCGATGCGGCGCTTGGTCTTGGACTCGATACACGCGCCGACTGGCATAGCAAACGCCATGTCCCACTGGTTCTGGAGCGCGTTTATTGCGTTCAGGTAGGTGTCGTAGCGGCGCATGAAGTCACGCCGATCCTGCATCGTCTGGCCCTCGTAGCGTGGGTGCTGGGGGAGCGCCGGCGCCGTTCTGATCCGGTGCGCGTCCTGCACCGGGCTTGCCGTCGCCATCGACTGGTCGGCGAGGTCCTCGGCTCCGGCGTCAAACGAGTTGGGGATCTGCAGGCGTAGGCCCGGGGACCCCGGCGAGCCAGCGCTCTGTACTTGCATCGCGCCCGCACGGCCCGCGAGCTCATCGACAGCCGCGTCGTCTGCGTCGGCCATCGTCTCCTCTTGGCTTGGTCACGCACAGCACTGCCGCGCGGAGCTTGGTCCGTAGCCAACAGGCACTAAAGTTAACTTTGATCCGTTTCCACGGACTTCGCGCTTCAGCGCTAAATCGAAATTGTCCATTCACTGCTTATCGGTCTGCGCGGCCGCAAGGACTCACACCCGGCCACGCGGCAGCCCACGGGCGCTAGAGCCACGTGGCAGGCCCAGACTCGGCCCGGACACGCGGCAGCCCCCTTGGGCGAGCCGCCAGTAGCCATTATACAGTTGCGCTATACATGGGAAGCGTGACCGCAGGGGTGCTACCGTATACATCCTGCGGATCAAGACTCAAGCAGGAAGAACAGCGCATCCAGCTCGACCTGCTCCACGCGCTCTTTGTGCGCACTCAGACCGAGAATGTACCGCTGTTCTCGTTCTCCAAGTCGACCCGTCCGTTCACTCGGCGTTCAGGCACCTCCAACGGCGATGGCAGCAACACGGGGACGTCTCTTCCTTCCAGGATCGAGACTAAGATCACCGAGGCCGTCGAAGCTGAATACGCGCGGCTCTCACAGCAATGCGAGCTGCAGCTGGACAAGCGTGAGCTGGACGACAAGTACGCAGACCAAGCCAAACAACTGCGTGCAGTCACCGACAAGAAGCTCGAGATGCTGGAAGCAGGGCTCAAGCAGGCGCTGCAACACTACGCCGACGGCCATCAGTGTTGCTACGAGTGCACAATGGCTTGTGCAGCAAGTCGTCAACGCGTAAAAGGTCCCAAGAGCTCTGCTGGCACGGATGGCATACAGCTTGAGCATCACAGCATGCCGTCGCGTTCTCGCGCCAGTGGGAGGATTGGTAGCGTCAGCGGCGTTGAACACAAACATCTCCAGCACCTCGGCTCAAGAGAAGCTGCAGTTGATCACATCCATCTTGGAGCAGTACGACAGGGTGCGATACACTCAGCTGCGCTCGAACAGGGCCTGGACTGCACACACGAAAAACGGCACACCTGAGAGTTGTTCAACGAATAAGTGAGGCAGGCGTCAACGCTGCGCTGCCGCACCCAAGCTACAGCCGAATTACGAAATGCACTGCATCCATCTGCCAGCGGGCAGAGGTCCATGTCCTCTTCCCACGCGAACGCACGCAGATCACACCGCAATGCAGCGCCCAGTATCCTTTCTCCATCGCCATGCGCTTCCCAACCGCTCGCGTTAGCTGGTCGTGCACTCTTGGATGCCTTGGTGGTCATCCCCGGGCTGGAAGACCAGGCGGACCATGTTGTGCGTTGCGCTCTGGAACGACTCGGCCACGTCGTCCGTCTGGTTCTGGTTCTGCAGCACGATCTCACGTAGCTTGTCCTGCGCCGGCATATTCTCGTTGCCGCTGGTCAGCGTCCACAGCCGGATCACGTTCTCAATGCCGCTCGCGGCCAGACAAGATTTGGTAGGGTGCACCTGCACGCATTTCACAATGTTAGCGTCCTCCTCAATGGCGTTCACCAGCTTCCCCGCCTTTTTGTCCCAGATCAACGAGCGCCCGTCGTCACTGCCCGCCACGACGTACGCGTCGTCCTTCCCGAAGAACGTCGCCTCCTTGATGTCCCTCTGCACGTTGCAGTACCCAATGTATCGGCGCTGCACGTCGCAGTTGAAGGACTTCCCACTGACAGCCCCGCTCATCCAGAAGGCGTCGTCCTTCTCGGGCAAGACAAAGTCGCTGTCCGAACCACAGCGCGTGTCGTGTGGCTCTGGTTCGTCCTCACTGTCACTTGAATCTGCGTCTCCCGACGGCCAAGAGGGGTGGGAGCTCGAGTCCACCGAAGCCCTGCGAGTTTCGTGAGAAGCCGAACTGGACAGGAACGCAAGCACGTCTCCTGCGTGCTCCGGGTAGCTGCGCGCGTATCGCCGCGTCTGCCATTTGGCATGCGGGCTCCGCCGCCCCGCGTGCAGCGCCTTGCTAAACGTCAGTGCAACCCCATGGTCCCCTGGGGTCAGCTCCAGCGCCTTCTTGCAGTGCACCGCAGCAAAGTACCCATCTGCGTTCCACAGCCGTCCAATATACGCCTTAGCGCAGTCGTGGTGCAGCTCCTTACGCTGCTCTGGCACCATCTCCGCCTCGCCAGTGGCAGTGCACGCCGGCACGAGCACCTCCAACGCCTGTCGGTATTGTCGCTCCGAAATGGCTTCAATCCCCTACGCGCAGCTTCTTCACGTCCTCCAGTGTCATCCTCAACGGCAGGTTGGGGTTGTCCATTTGCATGCAGTAGTGCCATCCGGGGGCTGGATCTTCCACGTCTTCTCCGCCCTCGTTCAAACTGGAGTGCCACCTGCTAGTTCGTTATTGCGGCCTCATACACGCTCGGCGGTCTCTCGTAGCGCAAATTGCATTAAAGAAAAAGGAGAAGCGGAGACTCGCTAGATGGTTTTACGCCAGCAGAACGGCCCGGACGCATTCCGCCACGCGCTTCAAGTCCACGGCCAGATGATCGCGGCTGACGTCCACCATGAACTCCTCGACGCCGTCGTCCGTGCGCTTGAGGAACTGCCATTGGGTATAGTTGGTCACGAGTCCGTAGACGACCTCGCGTTCCGTCGTGTCCACGATCACCTCCATCCCTAGAACGCTCTGCGCGGCGCCCTTCTTGAAGTTCCAGTCCTTGGCCTCCACCACGCACACGTAGTTCCCGTTCCGCGTGAGAACAAAGTCTGCGCGTCCTTGGGCCTTCACGTGCTCACCCTTGAGTCGTTCTTCCACAATGATCTTGAAGGCATCGTTGTCCTTCTTCACGTGCCCATCAACCACGTGCTCGATCACACCTGCCATGAACTGGACCCGCGTCGCCTCGGTGTCCGTCTTGTTCGCGTACACGCGCTCTTTCCTCTCCATGGTTTCTACCAGTGCGTTCACCACATCCTCTGCCAGAGCCACTGGATTCTCCAAGAGCTTGTAGAACTCGCTGGTTGGCTTCGCCGGCACTGGGATGAACTTCTTGGGCAGGCTTTCCAGCTCCACACTTGAGAACGGTCTGAGGTCGTTCTTGTACTTCTTATTCCGATCTCCCATGAGCGCTTCGTTCAGATCGTCCCAGGCACGCTTACGCTTGAGAGGGATACGCTGCTCGCGCTTGGTCTTGGCTTTCATCTCTAAAATCATACGCTCCTCTCTCTCCTGCCTAGCCTTCATCTCCAAGATCATGCGCTCCTCTCTATGCTGCGTGGCCCTCATCTCCAACATCGTGAGCTCCTTGCGAGCATGCGCCACGGCAAGCTGAGCCATTATGTCGAGCGGCAACTCCACCAGCACGTGGATCACACCTTCTGCAAGGTCTCCGGAGAACACTCGTGAAAGCTTCGACGTCGGGTCCAGCTGACGATCTTCAGCCAGCCAGTCCTCCGCGTTCTCCATAGAAGCTGCCAGTTGGCGCGCGCCATTGCTCGCAGATTTCAACCACTCGTCCCCCTTCCTGGTCGTGTACAGCGTCAGGTTCTTGGCGTCCACCGACGCGAGTTCGTTGACGTTCTTGGCGTGGATGGCATCCTTCAGGCTGGCCACGGTGCTCTCGGGGTTGGCGGTGCCCACGGAGAACACCGCGCTCTTCCCGCCCACGATCAAGCAGAACAGCTCCATTTTATCTCCGGTGCGCTTGAGCGGCTCATCTGGCCAGTCGGCAACGTCGATGCTGCTGCCGCGAGGCTTGCGAACGGAGCTGCTGTCGGTGGGAGTCTGCTAGCTAGCTTCTGCTCGAGCCGGTAGACTGCGGAATGGCAGCTACAGTTGCCTTGACATCTCCGCTCATCGTTAGCATCGTTAGATGGTGTTAATCTTCGATCAGCGTAAACGGCTCGTGTTACTGTTCCCGGAAAACTTGAAGACTTGTATTAGGGAGAAGACGGTAACTCACCAGATCGTCTTTTTTGCGGAACGATTCCCATCCGTTACGAAAGCGAAGGCGTAATTTACGTCAGTACCTGACAAATATAAACAGCAACCGTAAGCTAAATTCAGGTGACTGTCTAAATGTAGGCATCGTGGCACTTGTGCGTTTTGGTGCGCTTGACTTCCGGTATTTTGCGGGTTATCTTTCGCTAGCCAAGTTGGTATCACGAAGAAGCGTTGCCATTGTTACTCGGATCGATCGCTTCAACTTTGCGCTTCAACTTGGCAGCTATGCCATTGTCAAGTGGAACTTGGGCGGTGTCTACTGGACTTGAGTGTATCGGGGTACTTGCAGGGTACGCCCGGTCACACAGATGTCACTGGGAGTGACATCCGGTCACTATTTATAGTGACCTCCTTTGGTCCGGACAAGGCAAGGCCAAAGTGTCCCAAGCTAGCCCGCCTAGCTTAAGGGCCCTTC
>JAADYJ010001069.1:0-11261 GCA_023338205.1 Halophytophthora polymorphica
AGGCGCCGCCCTGCTCCAGCTGCGTCTGCACGTTGGCGGCCACGGGGTCGCACACCACGATCTCGTAGCCGTTCTTGCGCAGGTTGTTGGCCATGCGGCCGCCCATCTGGCCCAGCCCGATGAGCCCCACGGGGCCCTTGGGCGTCGTCGCCACAGCGCTCATCCTGCGCGCGGATATTCGCCTTGCACCTTCATGAAGAACGTGGTGGCGCATTGCTGTGCTCGTGGTCTATGGCGGAGTGCGCGTACCCGGAGAAGTCGCCTACGTTGAACTTCAACCAAGCTGTCTATGCGTACTTACCCGGAACGAGAGCGTAATAGCGGGCTTTATTGTGGGCTATTTTACTGTGATGACTGGCTACCGTCGCGCAACGTTCGCGCTACATTCGTTCGCTCTCTTGAGCACCCGCGTAAGTATTGGCACTTCCTTGTGAATATGACGGGCGTAATGGAGGCTGAAGCAGGGCAAGGAGCAACCGTAAGCCAACGCAAGCGCTATCTGTGCAATCTCCTCGTTCAGTTAAGCTACGCGCAGCCGGCAGTCTGCGCCGCGTCGTCTCTCCAAGCGTGCGGTCGTGCTGCCAATCGGTCTGTCGCTGCTCTCATGTCCGTCCGATGTGGTCATCCGTCCTGACGGCTTTCCGCGCTAAGCTGTCCGCCACGGCCCGGAGCAGCTGTGTACGCGTGCGCTTAGTTGATGACGTCCACGAGGAAGTCGAAGATGTCGGTGTTTCTAATGGCGGTCTGGATGTCCTCCTTCTGCAGCGTCCGCCGTTTGTTCTTCTCCGAGTAGCCCCACGAGCGCAGCGTGAGCTCCAGGATGAACATCTCGCAGGCCTTGGCGAACAGCACGGGCGCCTCGGCGCTGATCATGCGCACGTCCTCGTCCGACTTCATGATGCGCTTGATGCGCGCCAACGGCAGGTCGTTGTGGTTCTTAAAGTCTACGCACGCACACAGCAAAGGCCCCAACGCATTAGTACAATGCTGCAGCAAAGCGATCACTCCGCCAGTGGCTCATGTTGGCATGTCACCTTGCTCGCTGCCGACCTCCAGCTGCTCCATCTATCGCACACAGACACACAGGGCCAACCGAGAAACGCGCAAGGTGCACAGACAGTCAGCTTCCTCGTGATTCACTAGACTAAACAAGCAGAAACGCCACCCAGCGCTCGCCTCTTCCCCGCAACTCGGCCGCCGCGACGCACCTCCAGTAGCTGCTTGGCCCAGAACGACTTGAGCTGCTGCTCCATCTGCAGCTGGTGCTGCGCCTGTTCGGCCTCGGTCAGCTCCACGACCTGGCCCTCCATGGTGTATGCGTGCACTCGTCAACCGCAAACGGTGCTACTTCTTCCTGCCTTCGCAGTTGTGCTAGCGAGCCCGATACTTCCTCTCCGGATCACGCCCCAGCTTCGCAGGTCTTGGCCACAGACGCTGCACGCGCGCGCGCACACACAGAGCAAGTTTGGCGGCTCGCGGGGGCGGTTGGGCGGCGGAGGGAGAGCGCCGCGGGGTGAAGCTTCGCGTCACTCGGTCCGATGCTTCTTGCTTTCGGTCGGTCGGCTCGTGGGGGAATGAATGCCTCGCTTTCCGTTTCTTCCTAGCCCGCCCTAGACTTGATTTCACTAAGGCAACATTTCCACCAATCCGTTACGAGTTAGTCGTGGGCGGCACGAATTAGTAAAGCAATTTTCCGCCAATCAGCTGCGAGTTAGTGTCGCCTGACGCATGCGCTCGGATGGCTACATGTCGTCCTGCTCCTGCCGCGCCTGCAGCTCCTGCTGCTTCTCTTCCCGCATTTCCCGCTGCATTAAGCCCATGCACGACACACAAGACTCTACTGCGTCAGTGCTCTGGCGTGCAGCCCCATCAGGCCAAGCGCAAACGCCAGAACGCACCCGCATGCTCGCGCGCAGACGCTGGAGCTGTATCTTCTTCCGGTCGATTGTGCCGGCCGCTTGCGTCTCACAGCGCTCGTCCGTAAGCTGCAACGGCTGGAGACTCGGCGTCTGTTGGGCTTCCAGACTCACCGCATCCTCGACTCTGTCGTCCTGTTCGCCCGACGCCCAAGGACTGCACTCGAAGGCCGGATCCATGGCCAGACTACTGGTGCTTATGTTGTTCCCTGCACAATCGTCGCGTGAAAGTGCTGACTTGCCGCGAACCTTTGCCTTTTGCTTTTTCCTGGATGCGGTAGAGCTGTTACGTCTGGTTAGCATGCCTTGCAGACCCGTGTCGCTATTGGCAGCGGCGGGGAAGCGCTCGAGTTCTCCGGGAGGCAGCACCGCAGCCTCATCGGGCGTAACCGTGAACTGCACGCACGTGTTCACCACGATGCGACTCACTGGGTGGGAAGAAGTCACGATAATACGCAGTACATGGCCGTAGAGCTACTCGCATGTGACAGTAATGCTGTCAGTCCCCACCATTGCACAGACACAGAAACAGAGAGATAGTCGTCCACGTCAACGTACGTCGCTGGGCCGGGAGATACCTGGGAAGTGAGCCAACGGGTCGAAATACCTCAAGGTGGCGGCTTCCGACAGTGCGTCACGGCTGTGGAAGAGCAGGTGGTTACCGTCATCCACCTGGAGAACCAGAACGAGCATCATATCCACAGTGTGAGCGAGCAGTCAAGTCTTGCAGCGGCACTGCAAGTAGCAACAGCCGCACAGCTCTTCGTACCGTGAGGTCCTCCAAGACGACGGCTTTCGTAGGACACACGGACATGTCGGTGAACAGCGCCTGGAAGCGCCACGCCGTGAGCAGCCCTGGGTGATCCAACCGCACCTCCAGACGGTAGAAAGCAGGGTCGTCGATCTTGGGGAGCCGACTTATGGCCTCCGGCTCGGCGTCCTCAACTACCTCGGGTTTTTCGTTTGTTGTCGTTGAAAGTTCAGCGCGGGCAGAGGAGCTACCGTTTTGCCTGCGCGCCGACCGCTTCGTGGCCGCGGTGCTGGACACTGGGCGCTGTCCATTGGCGCCGGGCTTCTTCACCTTTGGGAGCTTAGACTGACCGCGAGCCGCGACGCCGTCTTTGCTAACGTTGGATGGAGCGAACCAGTTCCTTGGACGGAGGTCTGGGTTGCTCACGACAGCTGGGCCGGCCGAGCGACAGCGCCCTACGACCGTCTTGCGTTCACTCCCGGGTCGTCCGAGCATCGCGTCTTTCAGGAATGACGACGTCAAGCGTAGCGGTCGCTTGGGTGCCGGTAGAGCGTTGTGGATCGCTGGGACGAGAGAGTCTAGTATCTCGGCAAGCCACACGAAGCATCAGGATGATGTTTGGAACTAGGTGAGAGAGTTCCAGGCCACCGCAGCGTGCTGTACATGCACATCGCACGACACGAACCTCGCTGGTCTTGCGCTTGATTCCCTTCGCTCTGTTGGCCTGGCGTGTCTTCAGGCGCGTCGTCACGCTCGGCTAGCAGTCTGGAGTGAAGTGCCTAGAAGGCGACAGCGCCAGCCACAACGACGAGCAAAAGTGCCCGTGATTCTCAGACCAGCAAGCACTTCCAGGACGAAGACATAACGAGGGGTCTACCTTGGTGCCGGGTGCAGCAGGAACGACGTTTGCCGTTCCCCAGCTCACAGCAGCCTCGATTTCCTGTGTACAGTGGTGCTGCTGTAAGTATGTTGCTCAGAACTCCTACGCCATCGCAAGAAAGCTGGCGAGGGCGCGTACACCCCACGTGTCCTGAAGAAGCTGTTGGGCGCGCTGCTGCTTTGGGTCCACCCACGCGGCTGGCTGTACATCCGCCGAGCTGCTCTCGTGAGACTCGCGCCCGGTAGTTGGCCGCGATCCGGTGCGTCGGAGGTCACTGTATTTGCCGTTCGAGACTCGTTCACGCCCTCGAGAGCGTTCGAAGGGAGCTACGCTCGATCGAGCGCTGCGTGCGCTACCGATCCGATTCGACCACGCTGGCGTCGCGCTACTGGGGGCCGTGGAGGTTGGCAAGAGGCTGGTGGGCGTCTGGCTGGCCACGAGCTCGCGGAGCTGCTCGGACGACGCCACCTTAGGGGCTCGCCTGTGCTTGGTCGTGTTCAGTAGCTTGATAGTGGCGTCGAGCACCTGGAACTTGGCTTCGATCAGGCTGCACGACATGGCAGTAGCCGTCGGTGATAATGCTGGCTATGCTCAAGACGCAACGGAGACAAATGGTGTCGAGGGAATCGTGAGTGTGCTACGTGCAATAGAGACTGGCGGTCTTTTGGACGGGTTGGTATGGGCATGCGAAGGAGTTTGAGACGGAAGAAACCTATTTTGAGGAACCTGGCGTCCAAAGTTAAGCATTTCGGGGACTTCCAGCGCGCTTCAGCGCTAATCAAGAGCTCGTAGCCACTCAAACGAGCCCAATGCGTGCTTGGGTGGCTGTATGCTGGCTATTGTTTTCCCAGCTTGGTGTTTGGAGCTGCTAGTCGCAGAGCTAGTTAGACGTGTCGAATGTGATCCCCGAGCCCTGGTCGTCGCTATCTGCCGGGTCACGAACGCCGCACGTGAGGTTGAAGCTGCTGGAGAAGCTCAAGATTGGCCCCTTGCGTTCGCTGCTGACGCTCTCGAGCGCTGGGAGCGCTGGAACAGAAGCACCCAACGCTGCGTGCGCTGATTTGTGCTGTCTCCACGTCGCGCGTGCCCCGTTCTCCACCAAGAAAGCGATCAGTTTGCCGTTCACCACGTGTTCAGTGTCGGAAGCGGGTGGAGATAGCAGCATCACTTGGTTGGCACACGTGAGCGGCATCGCGTCGTCCTGGAAAACCAACGTAAGGATTGGCACAAGCATTACATCGTCAGAAATAATAAGACGCTATCGCCAAGAGGCTTCGTGGTTCTACTGTCTTCAAATGCATCAGCAAGAGCGTACGGCAGCGATGGCATTCACGTCCGCGCCGTAGAGCACCAGGAAATATACGAGGCCGAAGAGGTTCTTTCGGCATGCGAGGTGCAGCGCCGTGTACAAGTCGCTCTTTCGCTGCCAATTGACGTCGGCGCCGGCGTCAAGGAGGAACCGGAGCATCGGCTGTGCTGCCTCTGCACTCTGCTCACTCTCAACACCTTCCACGACGCTGTGCAGCACGTCGCGCATGCAGCTATGCTGTAGGTCAAAGCCGTTGAGCAGCAGGAAGCGCAGTACGTCCAGTCGTCTGGCCGCGCAGGCCACTCGGAACATGCGCACAGTGTAAAACATGAGCGTGTCTCCCTGTCGCGACAGCAGCCAGCACAGCACGTTTGACACCATTAGCGACTGGAGATCTGGCGCTCAGAACTTCAGGCGAGCAAACGCTTACCTGCTCCATGTGCTCCACCGCACACTGCAGTGCGCGCATGTTCCCGTCCCGCGCGAACTCGACCAACAACCTCCCGTTGGCCACGAGGTTGGCCGCAGACGTCGGGTCCTGCTCTCGCAGCCACTCCAGCCGCTGCATCTCCTCCTGCGGGCTCATGGTGCAGCAGAACGCCATCGCTGTCGAGGCTGGGCGTGTCAGGCTCTTTCGCGGAATACGGATCGGTGGCAGCGGCGTTTCGCGTCCAGGATCGCGGGCAGAGGGTCGACCTTAGCGCATTGCTCGTTGGCCAAGGTCGCTTTCGAGGCGGCATCCGCGAGTTCTTGACCCAATAGCCCTGACGACTGACGTTGAACGAGCGTTGCTCGGGCTGGTGTTCTCCTGTGTCGCAATGGCCGACGATTTGGTGAAGGCAGACCAAGAACGAACGTGTCTTCGTAAAAGCGGCGGACATGGATGAAGCTGTAGCTCTTGTTGCAGTGACCATGGAAGTGCACGAACGGAGCCAAGCCGCTAGAATTGATTTTGGCACCGCGGCCTTAACTTGTCTAGCGTCGTTTTGGTTACAACTCAGCCACCATCAACCGTGCGGCGCACAGCATGCTAACGCTACGTGCTTACGCGATAACAAAGCGCACATGGTGAAGTTCGAGCTGCCACCGGGGCTTGAGTATCAGGAGCTTGGAATCATCTCTCCACTGTGGATGGCTTCACATGAGCCAGACACCACGTAACGTAGACTTCGATCGCCATCACCCGAACCAGTCCCCTTCGCTTGCGGTACTGGAACCACCTCCGTTGCTCACTGTCTCACGGCAAAATGACCTGCCGTGTCCGCCATTACCGACCTTTCACGATCCACCACAAAGCCTGGGCTTCCTTCGCCAGGCTTTGCCAGCGACGTCTGGATCAGTCGGGCACGCACCGACTTGTTGATGTTCCAGTGCGCGGCAGTTTGTGACAAATAGCTGATTCGCTTCAACGTCCGTCCGCTCGAGTGTCTCTCGAATAATGAAAGAGTCTGCGTGAAGCGAAACTATCGACGCCCAAGCCGGAGCGACGCCTCCGTCGCGCCACAAGATGCTGGAAGCCCGACGAATGCGCACCTGCGTCTCAAACGCCACTCTTAATTTCCGGTCCCGGCGCGAGAATGCACGACATCGAGCACCCCAGCACCGACTACGAACCACAAGTGTCGGCCAAGCATGCTGCCCCCGGCGAAGATACTGACGGCCACCGCACGATACACCCGTCGATTTGGCTGCTTCTGGCCGTCTCCATGCCCCCGAATGGCTATCCAGATGGCCTGTGCGTCGCAGTAGGCCGCTCTTGGGCCCTATTTATTCACCATGCTGTCCCTTTACGTTGTGCAAGTGTGTGAGTTCACAGGTCCCGTCGTGGGCGTGCTCGTGGCCCCCAGTGTCGGCGACTTCTAAGTTAATGAATACAATTTACCCAGCGTCGGCGTCTTCAGTGACCGGCCGACCTTGAGTTTTGGTCGTCGTCGACCCTTTCTGATCGCCCCAGTGCTTCTCAGTAGCGTCTTGGTTGTTGTGGGCTACACGAGCACCATCGGCGAGGACCTGGGGGATGTCGCCGATGGATGCGACAAAGCCGAGACGCATCGCATGTGGACGGTGATCTTCATCCTCGCGTTCTACTTCGGAAAGGACATCACTGTTTAATATTGTGCAGACACCGGCCATGCTGCTCGTGGCAGACTTTGCCGGGGAGCGCCAAACGCTAGGTGTAGCACTAGGTCAAGTCTGGGCTACCCTCGGGTCTATCGAGGTGGGCAGCTATATCCAGCTCTTTGGTTCAGCGTACAGCTCGCTCTGCACCTTCATGGGTCTGCAGTCGGTGGCCATGTTCGTCTGTGTGGAGGTCGCAACAGTCGCCGCCAAGGAAATTCTGTTACACCTGAGCCAGATCAACGACGTGCCGGCCTGCAGGCGCATCGGTCATGCGCTCGCATCCGTCGTGCACGGGCTGCAGTCGCTGACAATGACGCTGGCGATCTACGGCCTGGCCTTCTTTGTGCAGTACGGGTTCACGTCCTACAGCAGCAACAAGGGCTAGTTCTTCGGCTTTGAGGTCAACGACGGGGAGGCCTTCAACGCCGACACCTGCGGTCATGAATGCTCTGAAGAGTAGGAGACATACAACTGCGGGGTTCGAGTTGCTGGTGGTTTGGCCGATCTTTTGTTCAACGGCGTGGGGTACGTGAGCTCCTGGCTCGTACCCTCGTTGGTGCACAAGTTCGGTGCCAAGTGGGTGCTCACGTTGGCCCCCATTCCAGAGATGCTACTAGCCGTCATGGCCTGGAGTGACTGTATCAGCTTCAACCTTGCTGTGGTGGCATCTGTAGGCGTCACGCAGGAGGTTTCGGACGCGCTGTTCGAGTTGTGCACATCTTTGGAGACGGCGAGGAAATCGGCATGTACGTGGGCGCACTCAACTCGGCCAATTGTCTCGACCAACTCCTCACGTTCATTGTCAGAGCGGGGCTTGTGGAGACCTCGCTGGGCTACAAATTATTAGTCTTTGTGGGCAGGCTCATGAGCGCGCTGGGCTTCCTCACGGTGCTCTTCCTCTTCAGGATGAAAAGGAATTACATGTATGAGGCAGCTATCGCGCACTGGGAATTGGCATGTAAATCAAGCAATTGGTGTGTTGATGCAGAACCATTACGATTGCGGCTTGTTCAGGGCATCCCCTTTCCCGCTGATCTAATCTAGAGGAAGGGTTTGCAAAAGCGTAGGCGATGACCTCAGTCACGACACCCTACTCTACTGGCCACTCGGATCCTCCAGTTGAGCACCAGGGCGGAAGTGCTCATACTTGATGCGTGGTCCTTGGGTTGTTGAAGTGGACGCTAATCAACGCGCCGCAGAGAGATCCAAAAACTTCAATATCGAGCATCTGGACGCAAGCGCGGGGCCGAGCCGCAAAGTCGGGCGTGAAGTTGATTGCGCTGCAGCCTTCCCTACACTCTCTCTCGTCTTGGCAATGCGCATTCGCGCGTGATGGCTGCGAGGAAGAGTCCTTCCCACAGGTTGGACATCTCGCAGCAAGACGGAGCGTCTTGCCGAGTTCCACGTTTGACAAGATTCTGAAGACCTGCTAATTGCACCCAGTCGATGGCTCGTGCTGCTACACCTCGCTCAGCAGTTCGAGTCACTTGATCGAACGACGCGACATTGAAGCCAGCGCATGGAGAACGCACAACTCGACACCATCCACCAGCCAGTTATAGAACTCGATTTGTATACGACGGATGTCGTTGCAGTTCGTATCCCGCCCGAGGTGGTGCCGCAGCGCAGATGGCTCGCAAACCTAACTGAAGCACGAATTGCAGCGCCCATGTTCAGACTACGCGGCCAACCGCCGTCTGCAACGAGGATGCACGGGTTAATTTTAATCGCTGACCCCTCGACTACGTGAGTTCCACCGTCGGGGTGAACCTGAAGTCCAAGCAGCGCGCAAATCCGATGGGAGCATCAGGAAACCTCAACTGCAACCTCAACAACCTCCACGCGCAAAGGCTTGCATAGCTCTCTTGGCGGATGCGCTTCTTCAAACTGCGGATCGACGACATCATTCCGTGTGTCCGAAGCAAGTGTGTATCGAGCGCGGTGACTCTCAAGCAGACGACCTTATAGTTGTCGGGCGTTGTGCTCGCTTCCGTGCTCGCGCTAATCTAGCCAAACATCTCCCCTAATGGCGCGACCAGGTTGGCGTATTCATCTCGACTCTCCAGCTGTGCTTGAAGCTTGCTCGGCTGTAGGATTTCGCTTGTATGGCGATAGAAGACGTAGGTGGAGCTAAGATAATGCCCGGCACCGCTGACCATCTTGTGCATTCGACAATTTCCTCTCTCGGACGCAGTTCGCCTCCGCCTGCGGATTCCACCGCTTCACCCGCAGTCTGCAGCACCGCTTCACCATGACGGACGTCGAGAAGGGCACCCCGGGCTACGATTCCCACGTGTCTCCGAAGCCCGGCCTGCCGAACGACACGCTATCCCCGCCGCTGCCGCACCCGTCCATTTGGCTACTCCTGGCCGTGTCCATGCCTCGCATGCCGATTAACATGGCCTGGTCGGCTCAGTGGGCCGCGCTGGGCCCGTACCTCTCGACCATGCTGCCCAACTTCGCGGTCCAGATCACGCAGTTCATCGGCCCCATCGTGGGCGTGCTCGTGGGCCCAAGCATTGGTGTCTTGAGCGACCGTAGCACCATGAAGATGGGTCGTCGCCGGCCGTTCCTCATCGTCGCCGGTGTCCTGAGCATCATCTGCTGGATCGCCATGGGCTACACGCGCGAAATGGGCGAGGCTCTGGGCGATCACGGTAGCAACGCAGACGGTGAGAGCAACCGCACGTGGACATCGATTCTCACCGTCTTCTTCTACCTCTGGATGGACATCACGGTGAACGTAGTGCAGACGCCGGCCATGCTGCTCGTGGCTGACTTTGCTGGCGACCGCCAAACTACAGGCGCGGCGCTGGGCCAGGCTTGGTCCACGCTTGGCTCCATCCTCGTGGCTGGCTACATCGAGTTCTTCGGTGCTGCCTACAAGTCGATGCACTGGTTCATGGGCATGCTTTCGGCCACCATGTTCATCTGCGTGACTATCGCTACCATCTTCGCACATGAGACCCCGCTGGACCCGAACCTAGTGGAGAAGTCGTCCGCGTGGAAGCGCATTGGCCACGCCTTCATGTCCGTCTACCACGGCATTCGCACGCTGCCGGGCGTGCTGGCCATCTACGGTGTCTGCTTCTTCTTCGTCCAGTACGGATACACTGCCTACAACGGCAACAAGGGTCAGTTCTTTGGCCTTGAGGTGTACGACGGCTCAGCCACTGACGCTGACAGCTGCGACCCGTGCACGGAGGCCCAGGACAACTACAACCATGGCGTGAGCGTCGCTGGCGGTCGCGCGGACCTGCTCTTTAACGTTGTGGGCTACATCTACTCGTGGTGTCTGCCCTTCCTCGTGAGCAAGTTCGGCGTCAAGTGGGTCATCACGCTGTCCACGATCCCGCAGATGTTCCTCATGATCATGGCTTGGGTGAGCAGCCCCACTTTCAACGTTTTCGTGGTGGCCATCACGGGCATCACGCAGTCCGTCTGGTTCGCCCTCATCGTGCCCGTGATCATCCACGTCTTCGGCGACGAGGACGACATCGGCATCTATGTGGGCGCGCTCAACTCGGCCAACTGCTTCGGCCAACTTCTCAACTTCGCCATCGGCTCCGGCCTGGTCGAAACCTCGCTAGGGTACAAACTGCCGGTCTTCTTGGGCGGGATCATGAGCGCGCTGGGCTTCCTCACGGCGCTGATTTTCTTCAAGATGAAGATGTACTCCATGTGATCAGTGGCAAAGTCTGCCTCTGGTATCGTCGGGGCAACCTCAATCTCCCTGGCACGCCCGACTGTCATCATTTCCTTTTGATCAGCACGGTTGGCAGCCGTAGCTACTGCTTTATACCATAGCAATACACGAACCTTGTGCGTCTTCGTTCGTGACTTCATGTCTGTGTCTGAAACCAGGTTAACTGATCTGGCGCACTTTCGTTTCCCTGACATCGCTTGGCAAGCTGGACTTACGCACTTCGTTGACCGACACTAGAACTTGTAGGGTAGTCGGTAACATCCCAGCGCACCGAAATCGAGTCTGTGTCAACTTTGCCTCGGAGTTGATACTAAATTGTTCCTCGGGTGCCACTGGAACGTTCATGGCAACGATGAACCATCATCATGGGAAACAAACCCCATCGCACTCCCCGTGCAAAAGCCTACGATCAAGCAAGTGCGATCGATTCGAGCGTAACGTAAGTTGAGGGTCAAACGAGTTTAAAAGTTACAGACTAGAAAAAGCAACTGCTGCACGCTTCCATGGCGTACGCCAGAGCTCGTCTACATGGAGTACATCTTGATCTTGAAGAGGAAGAGTGCGATGAAGAAACTGAG
>JAADYJ010001070.1:0-11252 GCA_023338205.1 Halophytophthora polymorphica
ACGACGGGTACCTTGATCACCATGGCGTCCTCCTGCTTGTCGCTCTTCCGCGGCTTGGTGGCCGCCTTGTCGCTGGTATCAACTTCTTTCATCTGGCTGGGCCTCGATGCAAGATATCGTGGAAGTGGAGTGTTCGCAGACTCACCGATGGCGGACAAGGCTCGGTGCTGTGCGTCTTCGCGTGTGCCCCGACTGCCGTCGCTCCGAGTCTTGGGGCGAGCGCGTCATGGTGTTCTTCTTGGAGACGTTTCTCGAGAGCTACACCTTCCGCAAGGACTACCTGGAAACCGACTTGGGGTTCGACGCGGTCTGTCTGGAGCTCAAGCTCGCCGCCGAGTACCAAGAAGAACAGCACTTCAAGAGGCTGGCGCACTGGTAGGCGACGTGTCGAGGCCAGGCCCTTTGACCCTTGTTCACCGGCACCGCTGACCTCGCTCGCTTGCCCTTGCACGCACCCTTGTCGTAGTGACAGCGGACCCATTCCGGCCATTGACCCGCGCGAGTCGCAGCGAGCCACGACTGGAAACCCGGACACTTCCTCATTAGGTGGTCTTTGGCACGAGCCGAGCAGCCGCCGTGGCGGCAAACCTCCTTGCAGTAGTAGCAGGGTGTCTTCATCGTCGAAAACGGCCTGGGCTCCGACGAAAGCCACGACCAAACAGGAGAAAGGGGCCAGCGCGCTTCCATCCACCGACAGGTGGCGTTCGCTCGAGAATCACGGCGCGCTCGGCGTAGTAGTCCTTTTCCCGTGAATCCCAGGTCTGCGTGTGCTCGCCAGAAGGCGAACACCTGGTACTTATGACCTGCGACTTCAGCTAAAGCTCTCGCCCTCCGCGCCGTTGTACATGAAGGAGTTCTGCGAGACGGGGGGATATCTACCAGGCGACCAGGACGGCGTCAGCGCCGGGCGCTCGCCGCTGCTCCAGGCCGTTCCGCGCTGGCTGTCGAAACAAGGATCGGAGACCTCGTGACCCTGGCGCCGCTGGTGCCGGAGATTGGCCATCTCGGCCGCTGGTTGGCTCTGCGCGAAGACCAGGCACGTGGCGCAAATCACGACGTTGCAGTCCTGCAGCTTCACGCTGCGCTCGCTCGGCACCTTGAACGAGCGCTTGATACGGCAGTTGGAGCAGAGCGAGCCGAGACACATGGCGCACGTGTAGCTGTCGTCCAAGTACGAGCTGCGCCGTCTCGCCAGCATGCTTCTCTTCTCGTGGCAGTTGGGGCACCAGACTGCGTCGGTGATGCCGTCGCTCCCCGTCGTCTGCAGTGTCGACGCGCTCTTATCGCTCGAGTCGAGACACCACTGCAGCTTCTTGAGTTCGGCCAGCCGCGGAGAGTCCCAGAAGCCCAGCGTGGAGCTCCACATGGCGTTCACCACGAGCTTGTCCACGATGTGGCCCTGCGTCTCCACGTACATTTGGATGTAGACGTCCACGACACCTGGCTGCTGTTGTCTGTACACGGCTCCGTACATGATCTTGCCGCGCGTCATGGGCTTGGGCAGTGGTGGGCACTGCGGCAAGTTGGCCGGCTGCACCACTTCGTAGCCGATGCGGTCGCCGTTGGCGCGCGTCATGGTGCCCATGGCGGAGACGATGACAAAGTCTCGGGGCCGGACGACCATGTTGAGCGGCCAGGCCTGTTCGCCGACCATCCACGTGACGCCCAGGAACTGGAACGGGTCTGCGTCAGTAGAACCCGTGAGCTGGGCCAGCACGGCGCCGTCCAAGGGTTGCTTGCCCAGCGTCTCTGAGCGCACCTTCATTTCCACAAAGCTCGGCGTCTCCAGGCCGAGCATGACCTCGTCCAGCTCAGCCTGGATATTGCCCACGGCCAGTAACACCACGGGGTTCTCCCAGGTGTCGCCGGGCAGGTGCAGGTCGCGCTGCGCCACGCTGCTGCGCTCGGCGTAGAGCGACGCGTTGGCTTGCGTCTTGAGCTGCTTCCACTTGGTGCAGCTGAGGTTGGCGTGGTGCAGTGGCGACGGCGCACGCGTGCCGTCGCTCGTGTCGTCGCGCTCGTCGTAGCTGCGCAGCGTGCGATCCAGCAATTGGAAGCTCAGGTCCTGGCAGCGCCGCTGTTCGTCTTGCGTGAGGTTCAGCGGCGGGAAGGGCACTGATCTCCGCCGGTCGTCGGGCGCCATGCTGGTCGTCGAGCGCCTCGAAGTGGGTCTTTGCGAGTGCTTCCCTGGGGTTCTGAAGTGTTGTGACGGCCGGTGCGGGGCATTGCGTCAGAGGTAAAGCGAGACGGTGGGTGGCGTGGAGGCGAGCATGATTATGGCCGAGGCGAGCATGAGCTGAGGTCGAAGCAAACGTGGCGGTCATGAAGGTCGTCGGGAAAGACACGCAGCAAGTTGCAGGGTATACCCGTTTACATTAATGATCACTAACGGAATGAGCGCACATATTTCATAAAACGTACTTTAGCGGGGATCGGATCTGGTATTCACTCTTTAGAAACATCTGAAAAGCGTTAGACGCCAGAACATGGTTGAACTGTTGTTCGCCTTCAAATATGGCGGTACAAGGTTAGCGTGCAGCGATACAAATGTCGAGTCCAGGCGCCTGGAAGTCTGCAGGAGTCATGTCATCAACCACTGCATAATGCAATTGGTGTTGTCTTCGCAGGTCTCGTCCTAGGACCGAGGCGCGTCTTGACCCCGCAGACCGCGATGGAGTGGCAACGTAAGGTCGTCGTGCGCCAAGCATCCAATTTGGTGTTCTTTCGCGTTGAAGTGAGAGAGATTACGGTCGACGAGTGTCGAGACGAGGTCGAGTCTGCATTGCGCGTGACGTCGCGCGCGCGGTGCCCCGAACGCTGCAAGAAAGATCAGCGAGCTCGTTGCAGTCAACGAGCGTGATGACGCTAGACGTCCGGACTGGGGTGCGGTGCGTCAATTCCCAAAGATCCCTTTTGAATGGATTGGAAGGCTCTGTATAATCATATTACAGCACACAGGTTTATGAGCTTCGTTTCGAATTTGCTATTGACATACTTCAGCTTTAACCACCATTACGGCAGAGCCTTGTGCTTAAAAACTCTTTCTAGCGGGTACACGCACAATTTTGCTTTGTTACTGGAGGGGGCTTGCGCGAGGTGATCAATGTCCGCACAGATGCACTTCCAGGACAACCTGGAAGTCGGCTCCCCGCTCACCTTGCGCAGCCGAAATGCAACTCGCTCACAAGACACCATTACCGAATCCGCCAAGCCCAGCATGAGAGACGCCTGGCCGCTGCAGACGCCCGTGCGCGTGTCGACCGGGGACGAGCTGCTGTTCCGCGAAATGGCCACGCAGCTACTGGACCGCACGCTTCGCGACCTGGGCGAGCACGACGCGGAGAAGCGCGGCCACTGGGACCAGGACCCGCGCAAGTGGAAGTTGTTGCACACCAACGAGGCCTGCAGCATGTACACTCGGCGAGACGAGTCGCCCGAGCCGCCCTACGTGCCGGCCGACGCGCCGAGCCGGACGGGAGCCGGACAGCCTTCCAAGGACGTGCTGGTGTGCTTGGGCTCCGTCAAGGGCACGCTGGAGGACCTGCTCTACGGCGTCTGCGTCTCCGACAGTCGCTCCCTGGCGCTCAAGACCGCGGGCGTGGACAAACACACGGGCCGGAGCGCAGTACTGGCGCAACTCGTGGGTCCCACGCCCGAGGAGCCCTTCCGTTCGCTCGGCCTCAAATGGGTGGAGGTGCTGCGGCCACAGACTCCCGTGCTCGGGCTCATGGTCAAACCGCGTGACATCCTCTTCGTGAGTGCCTCGGGCACTGTCATGCGTCCCAATACGGGCGAAGTCGTCGGGTATGAGATCCACCACTCGGTGAATCTGCAAGGTTTCCCCGTGGTGGAAGGCCTGACGCGGTCCAATATGGTGCTGGGAGCGATCTACCGACGCGGCCACAACGGGACCGTGGAGCTCTTCGTCAAGCGCTACAACGCCGGACTGCCTAGCATGGTGGTCGGCGCGCTCACGGCTCGCCATAGCGCGGCCTGCATGGAGCAAGTTTGGGGCGGCATCCGCTTCGCCTTTGCCAAGAAGCTGCGCTGGTGCATCGCGCACGACCGCCACGCCTGCAGCTACAGCGACAAACTGGCAGCCAAGCTGGCCGGCTGCTGCGCCTCGTGCCAGAATCCATTGGCCAATAAGAGCTGCTCCAAGGCGGACGCGCATCAGACCTGTGTGCTCTGCTCGGCGCCGCTCTGCTCAAGTTGCCGGGGCGTGGTCTCGCTCCTCGGCCTTGACAGTCGTATGCAAGTCCATAGCCACCGCGTGGTCATTTGCCCAGCCTGCCACGACTTTGTGGACCAGCAGAACGCCCGGGAGATTGCGAGTCAGGAGTGCGTGCAGCAAGAGTCCTCAAGCTTCGAGATGCTGACGCCCAGCACGCTGGAGGCCGTGGAGCGCGACTACTCTCTGGATGACAGCGAGTTTGGTGGATCCTTCCAGGACTTCCACAGCTTTCACGGCGCGATTCTCGATGGGATGGTGAGGACGCCCAGCTCTGCAGCCGACACGGAGTCGTTGTGAAGGTGCGGGGCTGACGGCAGCCGCGCACTGAAGCCGACGAACGAGCCTTGACGTCAACAGCTCAAGGGATAGCGCTCGGAGTGTTGCTGTTGCTGTGATAAGCGGACACCGGTGCTCGCATTTGTGTATTTCCAATTCAAGCGTGCGTGGGCACATGCCCGAGGACCACCACCAAATCTCAAGAACTTGCATGCACCAACAATCAATTCCGCGAACCTGTCGCCGCAATAGCATGTTACATTTACCAAGCGAAGCTCCTACATGCACGACCAAGTTGTGGCGAGCCCTGCCACGCCCCACAAGACCCGTGCAAACGTAAATGGGTATGCCATGTGTCATACCACGTGGCCAGCGTATCCCGTGCGGTCGAAGTCTGCATCCACTGCTGCTAAGCACTCGGCGAGGCTCGGATGGCCGCCTTTCGACCCCAGCCGCTCCGTTATACCGCTTCGGCTCCAGCTGCAACTCCCATGCACCAATACGCGACCATCTGCACCACGGAGTGAAGCAAGCCGCTCCCACCGCTCTCCCGCACTCGGTTGTAGTCGGTGCCACTCGGACGAGTCCAAAGCGTGAACTCGTAACCCGCTGCACCTCGTGCCGCTTGAACTTGGAGGCTGCTCATTCCAACTCTTGCTCCCAAGCGCCCAAGCTTCCACTCAGTCCAAGTCTACCACCCACACAATCATCATGAAGGTTTTCCAGGCCCTCGTTCTTGCCACGGTCGCGCTCGCCGGTGCCACTGCGCAGCAGCAGTCACCCTCGAGCACCGCTGCCGCCTCCTCAGACTCCTCCTCCGCCGGGTCGACCACTGCTGGCAGTTCCACGGTGGTGGACACGGCGTCGTCTCTAGCCGATGCGGCCGTCTCGGGTGTGACGGGCGCTGCCGGTGCGGTCGCTGATGTGATCATGGGCACGAGCAGTTCATCCGATGACAGTTCGGCGGCCGCGGGCGACTCGACCATGGCGGATTCGTCAATGGACTCGGGCGCCACGGTATCGTCGCTGGGTGGAGACTCGAGCAGCTCGTCGGCGTCTGCGTCTGCGTCTTCTTCTGTTTCAGCTTCATCGAGCATGTCTGGGTCGGTGGGCTCGAGCGGTGCGTCGCAGGTGGCTGGCACCATGGGCGTCGCGACGGCCGCCATCTTGGCCATGGGCTCCTACTTCCTCTAGGGATTGCTGTCCACGGTCTGCCCCTCAGAGTCGACCGTCAGCACTGGTCAATCACCATTCATCGCCGGTGGCCCGCGGTGGGTCTTCGCGCCCAGTCCATCGAGATCGGACGGAACGCCCTTGTGCGGTCGGTCTCACCAAGTAGCGTTTGTCTGGGAGGGCCCACTCAATCCACTTTCCAGTTGCATGCAAACGTCTTGCCCTACGAGAATATCTCTCTTTTGGAAGTCTGCACAGCGAAGGCAGGGTCGTCTTCCTGGAACAGCGGGACCCGCTCCTGTTCACACACCAAAAACGCTCGTCAAATACCTGGGGTACTAGGACGAGCCTACCGCATGCCGACGCCGTCGAACTCGACAGCCACCTCGCGCAGGTTCTTGTCCAGCAGAGGTTCCACCATCTCACGGATCTTCTCCCAGACGCCGCCCATAGGGGCCTCGGTTCGTGGCCAAGAGGACACCTGAAGCGGACGTCGTCCTTTGCCTCGACCCACGGTGTCAGCGGCGTGTAGCCCAGCCGCGCCAGCGCTGCGAGCTTGTGGCAAACTCCCGGCAAAGAGGTAAAGATCTTGTGTTAGTAGCAAAGTCATGTAAGTAAATATCATCGCGAAAATACAATGGGTCGACCCCACAATAGAAGGGCGCATAGTGGGCGCAAGTAAAACCATGGCGACCGACAACCCAAGCGGACAAACGCACAAGCGGACAAGCACGAGCAACGGCTTCCTCGCAGCCCCTCGCAGCCATGGACGAGTTCGACGACGCGCTGCCTCCCGCGGCGCCCGGCGCGTCTGTGGTGCCGCCTCCGCCCCGCTCGCTCTGGGAGTTCCTCGGGTTCCTGGCGCCCGTGGCCAAGTACTACGCGGCGCTCATGGCCATCTACTTCGCCGCGCGCTGGTTCAACAAGGCCGTGGACGCCGAGGCGGACCTCAAGGACAAGGAGCAGGTGCGCGTCCCGCTCGGCTGCGCGTTCTGCTGGACTGGCACTCGCTTGTACGCGGCGGTGCTAACGCCGACTGTGCCGACTGCGGCCTTTTTCTCGCTTTGATACAGGAACGACCCGATTTGAGTCGGGACCTCATGCAGGAGAGCTCGGAGGAGGAGGAGAGCTCGTCGGAGGAGGAGGAGGAGGACGACGAGCCCATTGAGGAGCTCGTGACGGACGGTGCGTGTGTGTGGTCGGCCGGACTCTTCCCTCCGCTGGCGCTTCTTGCTCCTGGCTGACTGGGATCTGTGCGTCTGGGGTAGGCTCGCGTCTCGTGTCTGTGGACGGCAAAGGCAAGTCGAGTGCGGGGAAGCAGGACGCCAAGAAGACCAAGAAGGCCAAGAAGAGCGCCACGAACTCGTCCAAAGAGCTCTTCGACGGCCTGCGCAAGGTGGAGCAGGAGCTGCGCGAGCGGAAGGAGAAGGGCGAGGAGGAGGACGGCGTGAGCTGGAACGACCTGCACTCGAGCATGCTCAAGCGCTACAAGGACAAGTACCCGAACCACGGACCGCGCGTGACCGAGAACGACGACTATGACGACGAGTTCAAGGAGCTGCTGCGCAAGAACAACATCGACCCGGACGAGCTCAAGAGCCGCAACGGCAAGAACGCCACGGCCTAGACGCAGTGTCGGTCTGGTGGACGACGGACCAAGAAACACTCGACGGCATTGCATGCGATAGTCTAGGTGTATGTAGCCATTTAGAATTTGACGAGCTTGGAGCGCGGATTGGCGGTGGCCGACGCGCTCCTGGCCTTGGGCTGCTCCTGCTGCTGTTCGTCGTCGTGGTCCTCCTTGAGGTCGATCTCATAGGCGTCCAGTGCATCCCCCGTCGTGTCCACCTCGGCGTCGTTGTCGTCGTCGTCAGCAAAGGTCTTCTTCTTGTTGTGCTTGACACCGCTGCTGCCGTCGCTCGTGATGTTGCCCATGGGGCAGTCGCGCGCCAGATGCGCTTTGCTCTTGCAGAGCTTACAGCAGCCGCCCTTGGGGTACACGCCCATGGTGTTCTGCGGACACTGGCCGCTGAGGTGGCCCTGCTGCTGGCAGATAAAGCAGGTGGCGAAGCCCGCGCCGCCGTTCTCGCGCGGCTTGCGGCAGTCGCGCAGACTGTGGTCCGTGGCGCCGCAGTTGAAGCACACGGGCTGCTGCTGCGCCTGGCCGCCGTCAGCCTGCAAACCGCCGTTGCCGTTGCCGCCGCCGTTCTGCGGACAGTTGTGCGACGTGTGGCCGCGCCGGCGGCACTGGAAGCACGTCTTGTTGAGGTCGCCCGCCGCGCGGTTGGGGCAGTCCTGCTTGCGGTGCGTGGTCTCGCCGCAGAGCCAGCAGCCGTCCTGCGCGCCGCCGCCCGCCTGGGCCTGCGCCGCCTCCTCGCGCTTGGCGCGGATCTTGGCCATGATCTCGGCCTTCTTGTCGCGGCGCTGCCGCTGCTTGTCCTCCTTGGCCTGCTTGCCCTTGGCCTTCTTGGCCTTGCGCAGCTCGCGCCGCCGCTTCAGGATCAGCTTGCGCTCCTCGCTCAGCGGCGCCACCGTGTCCTCGGCCGTGGGTGCGCCCGCCATGCTCGTCCGGCTCGTCCGGCTCGTCCTGCTCGTCCTTCGCGCCGCGCTTCCTGTTCACCACTTGCTGCGATGCTCAATGTGTCTCCTCGAGCATTGGCCCACAAGCAGCGCCCAAAATAACCAATATCCCCGCCCAATCTAACAGGGACCTAAAACAGACGCCTATTTTGGGGACTTCCCCAATTCATTTAAACCTCCTAAACATTATTACTATTCTCTGGAATCCCCAACTATGCAAACTATGTTGGGCATACCGGAAAGCATACCGTTTAGGAGGTTGTGGACGGTGACCAACCATGCATGAATTGTCGCGCAGACCGGAAATAATATATTGTAGGAGGTTTCAATTCTGTTGGTCGAGAACGTGGACCGTTTTGTGGGCCACAAAACGAGTCCAAGCAGCTTTCCCCACCTTCGTGCGACCTCCGGCCCAAAACGACTCAGCCGCACTCAAGCGGAGCTCCAAGCGCTTCCTCCGCGCTGCGACGCCTGGCCGCCGCCATGCGCGTTGTGTGCGTGTCCGACACGCACGGGCTGCACGACGAGGCGCTGCGCATCCCGGACGGCGACGTGCTGGTGCACGCGGGCGACTTTACGGACACGGGCGCGCGGGACGAGGTGCTGGCCTTCAACGCCTTCCTGGGGCGCCTGCCGCACCGCTACAAGCTCGTGATCGCCGGCAACCACGAGGCCACCTTTGACCGCCAGTACTACCCGCGCTACTGGCACCAATACGGACACCGCCAGCAGTACGGTGCGTGCGCAACGGGGAGAGGTCGCGCCTTGTCACGCCAGCCCCACACTGACGCAGTCCGGCGACGTGCTGCTCTTGCTGGCGTGCATTAGACCCGGACGAGGTGCGCGCGCTGCTCACGAACGCGCTGTACCTGGAGGACGAGGCGGTGCTCATCGAGGGTTTCCTCTTCTACGGGTGCGTCCGCATGTAGAGCCGCACAAGTGGCTGCTTCCGGCGCTTGACTCTCTCTTTCTGGCATGCTTTGAACCTGCAGGTCGCCGTGGCAGCCCGAGTTCTGCAATTGGGCCTTCAATCTGCCTCGCGGCGAGCCTCTGCGTCGCAAATGGCGCCGTATTCCCTCGCTCACAGACGTGCTGGTGACGCACACGCCGCCCATGGGCCACGGCGACGGCGTCGGCCACCAGCACGTGGGCTGCACCGACCTGTTGCAAGAGGTGGAGACCCGCGTGCACCCTCGACTGCACGTCTTCGGACACGTGCACGAGGGCTACGGCCGCAGCGAGAGCGCCGACGGCCGTACGACCTTCTTCAACGCCTCGTGCTGCACCCACGACTACGAGCCGACGAACGCGCCCTTTGTCTTCGAGTTGGCCGGTGCGCCCAGGCGCGGCTGGCCCCAGACAAAGCCACAGTCACACACAAGCGCTGGTCTGGGCATGCGACGCAGTTGGAGCACGAGTGACGTGAGCTGCGCCAGTAGCATGGGGAGCGAGCCCAGTACGGAGGACGACGACGTGGACATGGAGGACGGCGAGCAGGAGACGCCGGTGGACCATCTCGCCGACTACGCGCTGCTCTTCCACGAGCGACTGCGGCTTTGCTCGCAGAAGGTGGCTTTTGTGGACGAGCCGGCGGTGGCTGGCGCGTCCACGTCCGTGCCCGACGACAAGACGCGACTGCGCGAGTTCCGCGTGGACGGCACCACGTCCGGGATGCTGTTCGAAAGCACGCTCAAACTGCGGCCTGTGCTGAACGTGCAGCGTCGAGCGTTGCGGTACCTCTTCTCGCAGGGCTTCACTTCTAATGCGGACAATTACCATACGGAGACGGACTCTTCGACAGCGACGCTGGATGAGGCAGGCGCCAGCACCAGTGAAGGTCCCGCCACGGGGATGGAGGTGGACGCTGAGGGGGGAGACGCGTCATCGACGGAGAGACGACGAGTGGGGACGCTCTCTCGACGCGTCACGGTGGCCGTGCTGGACGACCTGAGCGAGAGTAAGGACATGATGAATGGCCCGGAGCGCGAGCAGCTCGAGCAGGCCAGCGTGGCCTCCGAAGCCCTTGGGAGAGATTCCTCCAGCGACGGTAGAGCACGCACCACTCGTCCTCGACGGGGCCGCCGGGACAAGACGCTGCGTCGCCGCTCCGCTGTCCCCAAGCTCGCGGCGCTGACGGAGGAGCCAGCGGAGAACTCGGACGGCCAGACGGAAGGCACAGCACGCAGCACCGCACACGCTGACGAGGGTTCGTCGCCGAAGACGAGCGTCATGGCCGAGACGAAAGAGCTGGCGCACACGGAGACGTCGTCCATGGCTCTCACAGTGCCTTCTGCCCCCGTGGAGTGCGTCTTGTGCAAGTACAACGTGCCAGGCCACGTCCACCCTGGAGCGGAGCCCAAGCCAGCAGTGCCGGAACCCGTGACCCCAGTCGAAGAGAAGAAGGCCAATACCACTTCTGCAGGTGGACACCCGCGGACGATGGGGTACAAGCGGCTCTCGTCCTGGTTCTAGGACGCTCCAGCGAGCACGGCATACCATAGAGACCGAGCGAAAGGTGGCAGGCCACGTTGGAGAGAACTCACTCCTCGCTGAGCTGAACTGCCTCGTGTATCCTATGCACAGAGTTTGCGTCCCGCACCGCGCTTCACATTCGCGCCTGGAACTTGAGCACGGCGTCCATACACTCAGGTCCGAGCCAGAGCTCTTTGAGCGTCGCGCACTCACGACGGTTGACCCGCTGCAGCTCCTTCACGACTTCGGGTGAGCGGATCAGCGCCTTGGTGCGCTGCAGCGACGCGGGGTAGCGCGACAGCAGTAGTCTGTTCATGCAGCAAGCGCCACGTGAGATGAATCTCCATACAAGCTCTAGCCATCCCAACGCCACAAGACACATAACTCAACGTACTCCACTTTCGCCTGCACCTGCACGTCGAACTCGCCGACGCCAAAGACGTCCGTGGCCAAACCCGTGCTCACAGCGTCCTTGGCGCTCAGCTTCTCCCCCAGCAGCAGCATCGCATTCGACCGC